>CAUYRH010134472.1:0-80892 GCA_963574655.1 Perodicticus potto
TATCGTAATTTAAACAATATTACAATTGATGAACTTAATTATGCATTATCACGGACGGGGGTGTGGGTTGAAATAATTTAATGATGAAAAATAAAATAATTTTTTTTAAAAAAAAAAAAAAAAAAAAAAGAATGGAGGAACAAACATATGTACTTAATATCAAAATGGAACTAATGATCCACACTTCAGTATACACATTGAAGTAAATCTCAGTGAAAATCAGGCTGGGTGAGGGAGGTGGAAATGAGGAGTAAATTCTCATCTATTTGGTACAATGTATATCATCTGGGTGATAACTGTGACTCAATCTGTACAAAAACAAAATATGTAAACAAAATATGTGTACCCCCTAAAATTCTGAGAAAAAAAATTATGCCCATGAAAATAATTTTTAAATTTCAAAGACAGAAAATACTGAAAAGTATATACCTGCTATAAATAAGTGTTCTTCAGTAACTTCAATAGTTTTAAGTATAAAAATATGCATTAAGGCCAAAGAGGTAGAGAACAGCTGATGTAAGAGATTTTTTTTTCCTTTGAATAAGTTCTCAGAGAGACATTTTGCTAAACAACTTTAATCCATCATTTCTGAACTTCTCCATTGGGACCTGTTTTTCTCTGTGTATCTCTCTCTCCGTCTTTATTTCCTCTTTTCATAAGCATTTAGGTAAAGGAAACATATTTACACAGTTAAATTAATGGCAGTGGTTCTCAAAATAATGTCTGTTGGGTTAGGAGATGCCTATAGCTCTCAAAATAATTTCCTTCTTTTTCGCTAATTGAGTTGTATATTTGCAGTGACTCTACATGCAGGACTGTGAAATGGAAGAACAATATTAAATACTTGTTTGGGATTAAAAAGGCAGAAAGAATAAATGAGAAAATAGCAAAGTCAATAGAAACTATATACACAAAACGACAAATGCGGATGCTAAGGGACATTCTAGTTTTGCAAAGCCCATCATGTGTCCGTGACCTCTGAAATATCTGATCTGTGTTACGCTGGTTACAGATGTTGTCGCAATTAATGCCAACAGTGTGGCTTTGATGCCAGGTTGGTTACTCGTATAGAAGAGACACTGAAGCCCACACAGGTGAACAGAATGGCACAGGCCCACACACTGAGATTCTTAGCAAGTCGCTAGTAATGACCATGACACTCTCTAAGCGGTATTACTACTAATGCTGCCAAGCCTCAAAACACACAGTGGCAAGTTCGCAAACTTAATTGTCAGAACTCATATGATGACAGCTCTGAAGGCCATTTCAATAAAAGACTTCCAAAACTGCTTTGAAGAGTGACTAGATGCTGGCATTTGTGTATAGCTTCCCGAGGGGAGTACTTCGAAGGTACTGTTACTATTACCATAGTAATATTCAGCAATGAGGCATGTAGCACTTTTTCTAGGATGAGTTTTCAAAGTTTATTATCCAATCTTGTATATGACAAAGTTATAGAGAGAGGGCTCTGGGGACTGTTGTCTTAATGAAAAATGAGGCTTACATAACACGGAAACTTAGAAATTATTCCCCTTGGAGGAGATTATCATTTTACTTTTAACATGCATAGAATTCCTCTGTGAGCTTTTATTTATTTATTTTTGTTTCTTTGTTTTTTGAGAAAGAATCTCACTATGTCACCCTTGGTAGAGTGCCATGGCGTCACAGCTCATGGCAATCTCAAACTCTTGGGCTTAGCGATTCTCTTGCCTCAGCCTCCCAAGTAGCTGGGACTACAGGTGCCTGCCATAATACCTGGCTATTTTTTGTTGCAGTTGTCATCGTTGTTTAGCAGGCCTGGGCAAGTCTCAAACCCACCAGCCTCGGTGTATATGGCTGGCGCCCTATTCACTGAGCTACAGGTAGCTGCCAATTCCTTCCTCTATCTGAGAGTCCTCATTCCCTCTTATGAACTATGATAGAATTGGCTAGAGTAGTTGTTTCCCACCTATGGGACTGCAGCAAACCGATCAATGTACAGAGGTGGTCAACGTAAGAACTAGGCTTACTGTACTGACAGGTACATGTGGTGCACGTCCAGTCCATGAAAATTAGATCAACTTAAAGAGGTGGTCAATGCAGGGAGGTGGTCAGCCATGGAGGTTCTACTATATATGTGTGTGTGTGGGATCATTACAAAAGTTTAGAGATACACAAAAATCAAGAAATTTAAACGTCTGTGTGGACAGAAACAAATGCAGCCCTCTCAGCAACACCGATAAGCCGAGCAAGTTGCAACTTGCACAGGGGTGAATCAGAAAGGAAGACTGTGTTTCTTGGAAGTGAAAAAAATGGATTCGTAACACAGTCTGTCTAAAAGTTTTCTAGTGATATATATATATATATATTTATCAATATATAAGTTTTCTAGTGTGTGTATATATTATATATATATATTTATTATGCATTCTATTGTTTCTTTTCTCTAGAGAACCTTAACTAATATAGCAAGTGTATACTAGATCATTTGGGTAATCTTCTTATAATTGAATTTGGACACATGGCATCTAGTTAAGAGTGACCAACTCAAGTCCTGTTTGTCCAGGACTTTCCTAATTTTATCATTTAAATTCACACGTTTCTAAAGTCTTCAGTCTGGGAAAACCAGGACAGTTGACCACCCTAAATGACGGTTGTCCAGCAGACCCTAAAGAGTGCATATATGGACCCTTAGTCACCTGCAGACCTGAGTTAGTTACCCTCAGGTACGTTTATGTAGGAAATTGAGTCCTGAGCTAAGAAACACTAACAGCAACACCTTGGGCAAGGGGCTTAAATGAAATTGATTATTTTGCAAAAGAATGAATAGATGACTGTGCATAAGGAGTTGTCCATTTCACCAATATTTTTATGTTTCTCCCTGTGGATGGTAAAGTCAGCTCTATAGCAGATATTGCTTGTTTTGTTTAGCAAAATCAGTTACTTTTAGCTTTATCATATGCCAGCAGAAACTTATTTTAAAACATTTAAAGTTGAAAAGAAATGATTAATGAATCTAATCAATAATTTATTCAAATAATACTTATAGAGCATTAATATGCTCTATACAATATGCCTTATACAATGTTTACTTAAGAATAAAAATATTTTCTTCAGTCTCCCCACGTTTTATTCAGAAACTTTGATCACATTTTATTAAATTTAGGATTGATATAAAATATACCATGAATATTAGGAATTAAGGAAAAATAATTCAATGAATAGGAAGAAGACAGACTATATTCATTCATACAGCCTCTCACAGGTAGCATAGCACAAATTCCAAAACCTGTAATTTATTTTAAATGTTTATGACATGTACAATTAATTGTTTGTAAAAATGTGCAATAAAAGCCTGGTCCCCAATGAGGTGAATTCAGACTTTATTGGAATGAATATGGGTTCAAAAGTCAGGAGATGTGAATTCTAGACTTGCTTAGCTTTGCAGCTTTACCAGTTATGTGACCTTGAGTAAATTGTCCTTGTACTTCAGTTTCCTCATCTATTTTCCAATTTCATAATTGTTTTACAAGGAATAAATAAGACACTGAATGTATAAGTCATCAGGAAGAGTACAGTGATCCATGGTGAGCAGAAGCAGGCCTGAGGGACAAGAGGAATGACAGGTGGGTCTAGGGACGGTCTGTCACTAGCAGCAGGAACCAGGAGAGCCATAGAGTCCAGCAGGGAAGGGCCAGCACACCTGCCTTCAAACAACCCTTGCCTCCGGCCCTCTGCTCTCCTGCCAGTGCCTTTCTTCCACCAAACCCAACTGTAAGTCAGAGGACAAAGGAATGTGTCGATGTCACCTGGGGATATCAGTCTCCCCAAGCATGGGGAAAACCCACAGGTCCATCTGGAAGAACAAACAAAAGACACCAAGGCTCACAATAGACTCTGCCTATTGTATAGAACTGCATGCTGCTAAATTAGGTAATTAACTTGCTGTGGCTCTGGATAGCAGTTTGTCACTTTCTTATTATCCAGTCTTAGATATTTTATAGTAAGGAAAGCTTGTGCTTATAAAAAAATCTGTATGTACCTATTGATAGCAGCTCCATTCAAAATCACTCCATCCTGGAAACCACCAGTGAATGGATAAACAATAGTAGGGGATCCACATGCTGAAACACTACTGAGGGGTAAGTAGGAGTGAACTGTTAATACTACAACAACATGGATGCATCTCAAAGGTGCTATCTTGAATGAGAGAAGCCAATCTCAAAAGGCTACATATGGTATGTATACAACTTTCTTGAAGATACAAAACTGTAGTGATGGGGAACAAATCAGCAGTAATCACTTATTAGGAGTGGAGGAAGGGTATGTCCTATACAGGATTGCAGGAGAGAGTTTTGGGAGGGAGGAAAGAACTGTTCTGATTGTGGCAACACTGTTTACACAAATTCACACATGTGTGAAAGCTCACAAAAGTGTCCAACAAAGAAAAAGCCAATTTATTGTGATTTAAACATAAAAAATGGCAAATATTATGGATGTAAGCTGCAGTGATAGATTTATTCTTATGAATAAATCTACCAGATTTATCTACAAGGTTGAACTTGAGGAAATTCCAGTCTAAATTGAAGAGTTCTACATGCAAAAATGCTGGAAAGTAAGACCTTATGTAAAAATCGTAGCCTTCCCAGGGGAAGCAGATAAAAAAGGGGCTTGAAGGTCAGAATACCACTGTCCCCAGAGTGGCAGAAAGGTCAGGATGAAGTGCAAGGGGTCTGACAACAGAAGACAAAAGCATAATTTCAGGTACGGTGGAGAGGACAGAGCCTGGAGATGAGGAGCCAGACCACGGTTTAGCTGCATCACAGGGTGTGACGCATCCGTTCGCTGAGGAGTGGGGTGAGACAAGGACAAAGCAGGCATCCATTCAGAGTGGGGTCCCAGGACATGGGCCTGGGTTGGACGCCTGTCTCTGTTGCCTCCTAGATCATGTCCTGACACAATTGTCTTAAGTTCTTGTGTCAAAGGTATAAGAATAGCTCCCCTCACTGCAGTCCTGGGAGGATCAAATGAAGTCACATTTGTAGCAGTCTCAGCCAGTTGCTGGTGCAGAGGAAGTGCTCAGATAACAACAAAAGGACAGTACCCACTGGGTTACAGGTCCCATGAGGACTTTGGAGCTCATGAGCTGCTTACATGTATTTGACATGTCATCTCACCTTGTTATGTTTCAACTTATAAATCTGTAAAATGGCCACAACGGTGCCTTTAACCATTCTATTGGGGGAGAGGAAGAACTAAGAAAATGCCATGTGAATGGAGAGACACTATTCAAATACACTCCTTCTTAAGATCACAGCAGGGATAGGGGAAAAAGTCTTATCTTCTAGCTTAGTTGCTGGCATGAAGACACAGAGAGCCTTACATGCAGGTCTGCGCTGGTCCCACAGCTATGTGGGTCCAAGAATATGGATAAGGATCAAGAGAGCCTAGCAGTCACATGCCAAGCAACTTTGCTCATGAGTAAGGGGTGATATAATAGGAACCTGACCATGAGGACTCAACTTTGAGGGCTGAAGCAGTTCCCAGGAAAGTACAGCAGGGTGGTTTATAGCATGGGCTCCAGAACTGGACCTTTCTGTGGGAACTTGGCCTCATGATACAGATAGGGCTATTGTTGAAGACTCTTAACTATGAACATACCTGTAGAAGGATTATCCATCTATACCCTTAGTCATGTTACTTTCAATACTTTCCAGTAGAATAGAAAGATTGTACATCTTTATCTCACTGGCGTGGTATTTGTACAGAGTTTTTGTAGATATGACATGAGCATAGGTTTTAAATATTCATGGGGACTCGGCTTGGCCTCATGCTAATCACAGACCAATTATACTGCCATTGGTCATGAGAAGAGTATGCCCAAGGGAGCTACTGTACCTTCAGCTTGGGTCACAAATGAGTGACACATGGGACATACTTGGATACAACCATTAAACTAAGTCTGAGTCAGCCAATCCTCAAACTGATCCTTGTGAGTAAGAAATACATTGTGGTTGATAGAAACCATTGAGATTTGGGGGGGGTCATTTTTTACACAATATTATTAACTGACTTAACACAGCAAGTTCTTTGACTGTAACTCTCCTCAGTTTTGTCCTTTGTAAAATAAAATTAATAATGTCTATCACCTCCTTGGACAGTTAACAAGAAAGGAGGTGATATATGTTGAGTACTTAGCATAGTACTCAACACCAAGCAAGAAGACATATGTGAAAGTTACTGCTATGAAAACAGGGAGTTGATAGGGAAGAAACTAAAACATGCACACAAGGAAACTGAGGGAGAGACTCAAGTTTCTCATCTGTGAAATTCATATATTTTAAAAATCTTTGCCCCATCCCTATCTCTAAGGGATGTTGTTAAAGTTACACAAGAGGATGGATATTACAGCAGCTTGACATCTGCAAAGAGCTCTTCAGAATTTAGGAGTTACTAGTCTTTCTACTACAGAGAATCTTCTTAGCAACAAGGATAACCTATCATCATCTCTGAAGTTACAAAGTTATGAAGGGGAGTAGAACAAAAGGCTTCATTGCATGACACCGTCTATTAATAAGTGGATTGCTCATTAAAACTAGTCCTCAGATAAGTATCCCTCTTCCCCGAATTCACTTCTCTCTACATCCACAGCTTCAGTGTCTTTCAGGGCTGCTCTCAAACTGCTGACATAAATATATTGCAATTTGATTGCAAAAGGAAACTGCACATCTTTGAAAAAGATGCGGGATTTGGGTAAGATGAAAGGGTTGATATAGGATTTCTCAAATCACAAGCAAAGTAATTGACAAATGAGGATCTGACAGAGATAGACCAGTTAATAATTGAAGAAGAGAAAATCGACAAGGATGATGACACGATAGGCTTTGAAAGAGAATAATTTGATGATTTAAATATCAAAGGATAAAACAAATCAAAGCATACAGTGAGGCCTTTGGGAAAACTTATGAAACCTCAACTTTTTTGCAAAAATAATCCTCTTTAGGGGTGTTCATTGAAGGTTTTCATATCATGCTATTATGTAATTTCTTTGGAAAATGGGCTTATAAAGCTTAATCATAACACTTAGCTTATGATTGCAATATAATCTATTTTAATTACATATCAAATGAGCCTGTTTTCATACATTTTAGTTTTATTTTCTCAAGGTAAAGTCCTAAACTTTTATCCCCCTTTCTCTAGGAAATTTTGGTTTCCATTTTTAGTGACCTTTCTTGCCATTTTCCCCCCACATGTAGTTAGGATTATCTCTATTTATTATTTTGTTCTTTCTTTTAGGCCCGCAAAACCACCAATACCTTTCTAAGGATTTTACCATCATTTTGAAAGTACTCCCCTTGGGAAGCTATGAACAGTGCCAATGCCTAGTCCACCCTTCCAAGAACTTTGGAACTCTTTTCTGGAATGGCCATCAGAGCTGTCATCATACAAGGACTGACAATTAAGCAGGAACTAAAGTAGGCAAACATCAGCCCAAGGTTCCATAAACGCCACTGGCCATTTGGAGCTTGAACTTTAAACGGCTGATTAGACATTGCAACAGAGCCCCTGCCTGCCATAGACTAATTCCTTTACCACAACTCACTTATATCTGACTTCAGCCAGGAGGCATAACTCTGGATGTCTTCCTGCTCTGTAAATAGGAAAGATAATACTTATCCAGCAAGACTTTTATGAGGAACAAGTGAAATTATAGAAGGTCTGACAATTAAGTTCAGGAATTCATCCTAAGAAAAGTGCTACAAACCTCATTGCTGAATATCACTACCGTCGCCTTCAAAATACTTCCCTTGGGAAGCTATGAATGGACCCCAGTGCCTAGTCCACTCTTCAAAGCAATTTTGGAAGTCTTTTCCTACAATAAACATCAGAGGTGTTGTCATACAGCACATAAAACTTGCAACAACAATAACGAAAGCCAATCAGCAGGACACTGCCACAGTCGACATGAACATAGCTGTGAGCCACTGACATACCAAGTTTATGAAATATTATCAAGTTGTTTGTACAACTAGTGCTGCCAACCTAAGTACATGGTGGAAAGTTTGCAAACTTAATTGTCAGTCCTCATATGATGACAATTCTGATGGCCATTCCAGAAAGAGTTCCAAAATTGCTTGGAAGAGTGGACTAGGCACTGGCATTGTGAATAGCTTCCCAAAGGGAGTACTTTCAAGGTGATGGTAGTGATGTTCACCAATGAGGTACATAGCATTTTTTCTAGGATGAGTTTGCAAACGTAACTGTCAGACCTACATGAAGGTGTGTGGAACAAGATTTGCATATTAGACTTGCAAAACACATAGCTATGATTTTTTCTAATATAGGTTTGAAGACCAAGAAAATACCCTGCTAGGAAAATTTTCCTGCTGCTTCTTAACTTCTCACTTCCTTCCTCTTGAGTATCTAATGTGTACACTCCAGTATTTTCTTCGGATTTCCTTGTCTCCCCAGTCTAGCCCCATAACATGCATATTCTGGAAAAGACTGTCTTATACTTAATTCTTCTAAGTGGAGGAATAGCTGCCTTGTAATCCCACAGAAACTAGAGCTCACTAAAGGGTTGTGGTGGGCACATAAGGGAACTTTGTCTTCTGTATGATTTGTCAAATTTTAACATTCTATGAATTGATTTCCTTTTGATCTTTTAAACAAACACTGCACTAAATGGGACTAGTAGGAATACAAACCTTCAGAACATCCAGAGCTAGTATCAACTGAGCAGAGCTAAGTTTTGTCATCCATGGAACTAACCCAACTATAGCATTATAAGCTAATTATTTTTCAAATAAAGATGAGAAGGCTTTTAGCTAAGTTTGAGTAACTTGCTCGAGGCCTTACACATAACCTGACTTGATGTGGGATGTAGCCCTACAGTTCCAAGGCTCTCTGGCTATGGTCCAAGGAGGCACCACAAGAAACACTTTTAACCTTTCTGGTAGATGGTGTGTGATAATATTTATTAAAACTCTTTATATCCCGGCTCGGCGCCTGTGGCTCAATGGCCTAAGGCACCAGCCACGTACACCTGAGCTGGCGGGTTCGAAACCAGCCCAGACTCGCCAAACAACAATGATGGCTGCAACCAAAAAATGGCCAGGCATTGTGGTGGGTGCCTGCAGTCCCAGCTACTTGTGAGGTGGAGGCAAGAGACTCACTTGAGCCTAGGAATTGGAGGTTACTGTGAGCTGTGATGCCACAGCACTCTATCCAGGGTGACAGCTTGAGGCTCTGTCTCAAAAAAAAAAAAAAAAAAACAAAACTCTTTATATCCCTAATATCATTTTCCACTTTTTAATTGACCCTGGGATAGGTAAAGGAGAAGAAAGAATCCCATTTTACCAATGAGATTATGTGATTTATCTAAGGTCATCTATTTAGATAGCATTGGAGTCAGGGATATAATGGAATACTCTGACTCAGTTCACTGCATTTTAAATCCTGCAATTCTCCTTCTCAGAGCACTTTACTGTGTCTCACGATTTCTGTGTTGTGTTCCTGTGGCCACCAACTGAGATGTGATGCACATTCAGAGAGAGATGGAGAGGAGAGGCTCTGTCCTATAGTAGCACCTCTCTACTGAGAGATCCATCCATCACTTTGGCATTGCAGGGACCTAGGTGATGCCTGCCCAGCAAAGGTGAGGATATAGAAATATAATGGAAATCAGTCAGGGGCCAATTTTCCCTATCAAAAAGGAATTGCATTTCTCAGGTATGTGGGGAAAGAGAGTTTGGTTAAACATAACACATTTCTATAAAGGGAGTCGAGTTTTGAGAGGGAATTTTCCCATGCTAAATACGATTGAGTGCTTCTGTGCTTCTGATAATTCCATCTTACTGCCTATCTAGTTATGAGATTGCTGATGTGAGCAACTTGGAGGCACTTACTTGGCCCATGTTCCATTACATCATATGTCATGAGAGTTTGAAGTTTTCAGAACAGGTTGTGGAATAAGAAATTGCTCAAGAGGTAAGGGGGTGGTACACCCTACATTTGTTCATGTCACCAGATGTTGACAGAGATCAACATTTTCTCTTGAAGATGGCACCCTTGAATATTGAAGGCTGCTATGTCTGGATAGCTGGCCAGTATTTGTATCTAGGCAACAGCAAGTGGGAGGAAAATCAATAAAATTAGTACATGATGTTTATGTGATCACCAACCCATTCACCAGATAATACATGGGTGAGCTAGAAGGTGGACACCTGAGAAATGATCCAACATTGTTCTGTAGAAGAGGCAACCAAGAACAGAGAGCTAATTGTCTGGCTCAAGGATCACACAGTGGGGCAGAGACCATGTAATGATTTGGATGTGGACCTTTAATTCCCAGATATGGCATTTATTTAAGTCTATCATGATGTTGGTTATTCTCAAACTCACTCTCATTATATTGACGTTTTATCATTCCTTTCTTATGGTGTTTTATGTTTACTTTCACCATTTGCTACCTTTGGGTCAAAATACTTCCATAAATTTTTTCAGAAAATTTTGGATGGTTTTTATGTTTTTTGACCTTGAACATCCATATTGTAATGACTTTGTTGTCTTGGTGAATCCCCCCAATGAGTTATCTAACAATTATCCCTGCATCATGATAAACATATGAGTATGCCATAAAGATATATATTTATTGATGGATTTGTTGGTTAACTAATTCCTTTGTTAGTATTTTATAATCCTTATGCTTGGCTTTCTAAAATTACCACCCATTTATTCAAGTTTTCAATAAAAAATAGATGAATGTCTTGTGGGGCTACAGAGATTAAAAGATTAATCCCATCTCCTCCGGTTAACCACGGGCAGGGGGAGGAGTAAAGAGAGAGAAATTGATTGTAAGAAATTGTCTCCCATGTTGTGCAGGTTGGTAAGTCCAAAATGTGATGGGATTGGCCAGCAGGCAGGAGACTCAGGGAAGATTTGCAGCCTGAGTCTGAAGGCACTCTGCTGACAGAATTCCTTCTTGCTCAGGGAAGTCTTTTGGGCCTGGCATGGTGGCTCATGCCTGTAATCCTAGCACTCTGGGAGGACAAGGTGGGTGGATTGGCTGACCTAGAGTGAGACTCCATCTCTAAAGATAGCCAGGCATTGTGGCAGGTGCCTGTAGTTCCAGCTACTAGGGAGGCTGAGGAAAGAGAATCACTTAAGCTCAAGAGTTTCAGGTTGCGGTGAGGTATGAAGGGTCATGACACTCTGCTGAGTACAACAAAGTAAGACTCTGTTTAAAAAAAATAAAAAAGACTTGCACACATTGTGGGAGGTAATCTGCTTTACTTTAAGTCTATTGATTTAAATGTTAATTTCACAAAAAACTCCTTCACTGGCAGTGCCCATAGTTCAGTAGTAGGGCGCTGGCCACATACACAGAGACCAGCTAAAACAACGATGATGGGAGAGGCAAGCTGGCTGACTGGAGCCAGCTTTCCACAGAGGCTTCCATCCAGAAGGAGTTAATAGACAGAAGCTTATCAAGTAAGTTGATGGTTTGCAGCTGAGCCAAGAGTGAAGCTTGAAGAGTGCACATCAACCCTGCCAAGGCAAGCTGTGATGCCAAGGAAACAAAAAATAGGTACAAAACCCATCACCAAGTAGATGAGAGGCCCCTCCCCCATGAGAATAGCTCACAGTGTACTTTCTACAAACAAGTGAGCAGAGTTCAGAATTCCTCCTATTTTATCCCATGGTAGAGACATGCTAAAACCCTGAACTTCTTCCCTGGAGAGAACCCACTTGTGTGCCTTGGCATTCTCCCATCAGGTATAAGACTGAACCTATACTCTACCTGCAATTCTGACTCCCAGAACTCCACTGCACTCCCACCTTGAGGTCTGGAAGTCTGTCCCCTGCAGAGTCCAGACTCTTCGGCAATTTTCTGAGCAGTATGGGCAAGGTGGGCTGCTACAAGTCTGTGCTGAGTCAGTGGCAGGATTTTAATGTGGTGACTGTGGAGTGAGGGAGCCAAGCAGGAGAGGGAGAAATGGTACCCTAGAGCAGAGTGAGGCAGTGGCAGCACCAGCGGGAACAATAGGGCTCGCACCCCTGGTAGTATTTTGGAGAAACACTTTCTGTCTCTCTGAGCAACCAGAGAGAGCTGGACCTCTACTCAAAGGGACAGCCTCGGATGGAACAGATCTTGGATGGAAACACAGGCCCTGTGAGCAAAGGGTATGCCTGTAGCAATTCCTGCCAGGGTAGGGCTCTGAGGGGACTGAGACTAGAATACGTGTGCACAGAGGCAGCATATCCCTAGGGCAGAGCTGAGTCATAATTGCTGCTTTTGTGAGCCCAAGATGCACCTGGTCTCCAGTGAAGCATAGCTGAGACAAAAGGGTGTGTGACAGCAGCATCAGCCCAGGGCAGGGCAAGAACTGAGAGCCCTTTGTGAGCTTTAATTACATGTGCCTCAACAAACAGTGCAGCAGTGACAGAGACACCAGCACTGCAAGAATTTGTGAGGTGGTGGCACAGGGTGGGGCTGAATCACAACTTCTGTGAACTCAAAATGTACCTGGCCAGCAGTAGAACACAGCCAGACAGAAACACAAATTCCATGAGAATATAAATGGCAGCAGTATTAGCCTGGGGCAAGGCTGGAACTGAGTGACACTTCCCAGCTTCCATGGAGCACCTGAGGTAGTCAGGTTTCAGCTCCCCCTGCCGGCTGGTGGCTGAGTGTAGTGGTCTGGCTGAGGATACATTGATCTCCCTGTGACTCTGGCAGGTGAAAACCCCTGGTGGATTTGCTCATTGGAAGGAATGGGTCACAGCCCTGCAAGGTTACCAGTGATGGGGTGTGATGGAGGTGAAAGGTGAGGAAGGAGGCATCAACCTCCCCGCAACTAACTCATTTGCTGGGCAGGCCTTTCTGACTCCATCGAGCACCAGAGTCAGCCACACCTGAGCCGCCAGTAGACACCTGCCATCTAGTTGCTGGAGACCTATTGAGAGTTGGTGCTCTCTCCCACTTGAGAGTTGGTGCTTACTGGAACAATTGGTTTGGAAATCTTGACCTGGGTCAATCATCCGAGGACCCTCCAAGGTGGTACCCTGATTGTGTTGTAGTGGGAAGGTTTGATTTTCTTCTTCCAGTTTTTACCTATGGGGGGCGGGGTGTCTTAGTTGCTTGTATTTCTCCACAGCTGAGACTCCAACGCAGAGTCATTGACTCACCAGGATTGGACAGAGACCAGTTGAATACAAGACAGAGTCACATAGCCCCACCACACTAAGCAGGTCCCCAGAATCACAGGCTATAGTACTGTATGGGCCCTTTGCAAAGCTGTAGGGGAAAAGCTGCAGTCACCAGTCCCAGCTCTCTGGCAAAGGGCTGGTTAATCACTATTCCAGGAGCCTCCAGTCCAATTTCACCTTACCTGCTCATCTAGCCAAATGGTGAAAAATAATCTTGGGACAGAATCAGCAGAAAAACTCTGGAAACATGAATAATCAGAGTAGATCAACTCCCCAAAGGAATGACAAGGTAGACACACCAGAAGATCCCATTCATACACAAGTGGCTGAGATGTCAGAAATTGAATTCAGAAGTTGGATGGAAAATAAGATTAACAGAATGGGAGTAAAGTTGGAACTAGAAATTCCAAGTTTAATTCAAAAGTTTTCTCAAGAATTCGATGAACTCAAAGATAAAAGCACCAAAGATTTTGACACATTGAGACAAGAATTCGCAGCCCTGTAAGATATGAGAAATATAGTAGAATCCCTCAGGAACAGAATGGAGCAAGCAGAAGAAAGGATTTTGGACATTGAACACAAAGCATTTGAATGATCTCAAATGCTCAAAGAGGAAGAGAAGTGTAGAGCACAAATGGATCGTTCTCTCAGAGAGCTGTGGGACAATTCTGAGAAAGCAAACACTCACCTTATAGGAATTCCTGAAGGCTACAAGGTTGTTTTGAAAGGTCCAGATGCTCTATTACAAGCAATAATCGAGGAACTTCCCAAACATGGCAAGAGATTCTGAAATTCAGATAGCAGAGAGTTTCAGAAACCCAGCATGACTCAACCCTAACAAAGCATCTCCCAGACACATTGTAACCAAAATTAATATGAATTAGAAAATTCTGCAAGCAGCCAGATGTAAGAAAAACATAACCTACAAGGAGAAGAATATTAGAATGATTGCAGATCTATCTGCAGAGACTTTTCAAGCCAGAAGAGGATGATCGTCGACCTTTAATCTCCTAAAACAAAACAATTTTCAACCCAGGATCCTGTATTCAGCTAAACCAATTTTCATTTATGATGGAGAAATTAAATACTTTAATGACATTCACATGTTGAAGAAATTTGCCATAACTAAACCAGTTCTCCAGGATATTCTCAGACCCATCCTCCACAATGACCAGCACAATGCTCTACCACCAAAGTAAACTTACTCAGAAACTTACAATCAAATTCCAACTTCCACAGTGGTGAAAGGATTAAAAATGCCCACTGGACTTTTGAAAAACCTGACACCCAGAATACTTCAAGGCTTATCAATACTCTGAATTTAAGTGAATGGCTTAAATTTTTCTCTAAAGAGGCACAGGTTGGCTGACTGGATACAAAAACTCAGGCCAGATATCTGCTGCATACAAGACTCTCATCTTACCTTGAAGGATAAATATAGACTCAGGGTAAAGGGATGGTCATCTATAATTCAGGCAAATGAAAAACAGAAAAAAGCAGGTGTTGCAATTTTATTCTCAGATACAATAGGTTTAAACCAACAACAGTAAGGAAAGATAAGAATGGTCACTTCGTATTGTTAAGGGAAACACTCAACATGATGAGATTTCAATTAATAACCTTTATGTGCCCAACCAGAATGCTCCTCAATTTATAAAGGAAACCCTAACAGACATGAGCAATTTGGTTTCCTCGAGCACCAAGGTTTGGTTTTATTGGTTTCCTCACATAATAGTCAGAGATTTTAACACTCCTTGGGCAGTGTTGGATAGATCTTCCCCTCCAAGAAGAAACTAAGCAAAGAAGTTTTAGATTTAAAATTAACCATTCAACCATTCGATTTAATGGACGTCTATAGAACATTTCATCCTAACAAAACTGAATACACATTCTTCTCATCAGCCCATGGAACATCCTCCAAAATTGATCACATCTTAGGTCACAAGTATAACATTAGCAAATTTAAAAGAATAGAAATTATTCCTTGTATCTTCTCATCATCATGGAATAACCGTTGAACTCAGTAACAACAGGAATCTGCATACTCACACAAAGACATGAAAACTAAATAACCTTATGCTAAATGATAGCTGGATAAGATTAAGAAGGAAATTACCAGTTTTTGGAACAAAATAATAATGAAGACATGAATTATCAGAACCTGTGGGATACTGCAAAGGCTGTCCTAAGAGGGAAATTTATAGTGTTGCAAGTCTTCCTCAAGAGAACAGAAAGACAGGAAGTGAACAACTTAATGGGGCATCTCAAGCAACTGGAAAAGGAAGAAAATTCCAACTCCCAACCCAGCAGAAGAAAAGAAATGACCAAAATTAGAGCAGAATTAAATGAAATTAAAAACAAAAGAATAATACAACAGATCAATAAGTCAGAAATTTGTTTTGTTGAAAAGGTCAATAAAATAGATAAACCTTTGGCTAACCTAACCAGAAATAAAATAGTAAAGTCCCTAATTTCATCAATTAGCAATGACAAAGATGAAATAACAACAGACTCCTCAGAAATTCAAAAAATCCTTAACGAATATTACAAGAAAATTTACTCTCAGAAATATGAAAATCTGAAGGAAATAGATCAATACTTGGTAACATGCCACCTTCCTAGACTTAGCCAGAAAGAAATATAAATGTTGAACAGGCCTATATCAAGTTCTGAAATAGCATCAACTGTACAAAATCTCCCTAAAAAGAAAAGTCTAGGACCAGATGGCTTCACATCAGAATTCTACCAAACCTTCAAAGAGTAACTAGTACCTATATTACTTAACCTTTTCCAAAACATAGAAAAAGAAGGAATACTTCCCAACACATTCTACAAAGAAAATATCACCCTGATCCCCAAACCAGGAAAAGACCCAATAAGAAAAGAAAATTATAGACCAATATCTCTAATGAACATTGATGCAAAAATATTCAACAAGATCCTAGCAAACAGTATCCAGCAACACATCAAACAAATTATACACCATGACCAAGGGGGTTTTATCCCAGGGTCTCAAGGCTGGCTTAATATATGTAAATCTATAAATATAATTCATTACATAAACAAAATAAAAAACAAAGACCATATGATTCTTTCAATTGATGCAGAAAACCTTTTGATAATATCCAGCATCCATTCATGATCAGAACACTTAAGAAAATCAGTATAGAACGGACATTTCTTAAACTGATAGAGGCCATCTACAGCAAACCCACAGGCAATATTGTATTGAATGGAGTTAAATTGATTTCATTTCCACTCAGATCGGGAACCAGGAAAGGTTGCCCATTGTCTCCACTGCTGTTTAACATTATAATGGAAGTCTTAGCCATTGTAATTAGTCAAGAAAAGGGAATCAAGTGTATTCATATAGGGTCAGAAGAGATCAAACTTTCACTCTTCTCAGATGATATGATTGTATATCTGGAAAACACCAGGGTTTCTACTACAAAACTCTTAGAAGTGATCAAGTGATCAAGGAATACAGCAGCATCTCAGGTTACAAAATTAACACTCATAAATCTGTAGCCTTTATATATACCAACAATAGTCAAGCTGAAAGAACAGTCAAGGACTCTCTTCCGTTCACAGTAGAGCCAAAGATGAAATATTTGAGAGTTTACCTAACAAAGGACATGAAAGATCTCTATAAAGAGAACTATGAAACTCTAAGAAAAGAAATAGTTGAAGATGTTAACAAATGGAAAAACATAACATGCTATGGCCGGGAAGAATCAACATTGTTAAAATGTCCATACTTCCCCAAGCAGTCTACAGATTTAAGGCAATCCCTGTTAAAGCAACCTCTGTCATACTTTAAAGATCTGGAAAAATTAGCACTTCATTTTATACAGAAACATAAAAAAACCTCAAGTAGCCAAAACATGACTCAGAAATAAAAATAAATCAGGAGGAATCACACTACCAGACTTCAGACTATACTACAAATCTATAGTGATCAAAACTGCATGGTACTGGCTCAAAAATATAGAGGTAGATGTATGGAACAGAATTGAGAACCGAGAGATGAACCCAGACATTTATTGTCATTTTATCTTTGATAATCCTATCAAAAATATAAATTGGGGGAAAGAGTCCCTATTTAACAAATGGTGCTGGTTGAAATGGCTGGCAACTTGTAGAAGACCAAAACTGGAACCACACCTTTCATCTCTAGCAAAAATTGAGTTTTACTGGATAAAATACTTAATTTTAAGCCATAAAACTATAAATATTCTTGAAGAGAGTGCAGGGGAAACACTTGAAGAAATTGGCCTGGGAGAGCACTTTATGAGAAGGACCCCCAGGCAATTGAAGCAACACCAAATACTTTACTGGGATCTGATCAAACTAAAAAGCTTCTGCATTGCCCTGAACACGCTAAGTAAAGCAAGTAGACTGCCCTCAGAATGGGAGAGGATATTTGCAGGTTAAGTTTCTGACAAGAGTTTGATAACTAGAATCCACAGAGAAGTCAAACTTATCAGTAAGAACAGGACAAGTGATCACATTTCACTGTGGGCAAGAGACTTGAACAGAAGCTTCTCTGAAGAAGACAGGCACGTGTTCTATAGAC
Organism: Perodicticus potto; assembly: GCA_963574655.1. Classification (NCBI taxonomy): domain Eukaryota; kingdom Metazoa; phylum Chordata; class Mammalia; order Primates; family Lorisidae; genus Perodicticus; species Perodicticus potto. The sequence goes on from CAUYRH010134472.1 coordinate 17,768, forward strand.
ACATTAAAAAATGCTCATCATCTTTAATCATCAGAGAAATGCAAATCAAAACCATCTTGAGATATCATCTCACTCCAGTAAAAGTAGCCCATAAAAAACCCAAAACTACAGATGTTGGTGTGGATGTGGAGAAAAGGGAGCACTGCTGGTGGGAATGTAAGTTAATATGTTCCTTTTGGAAAGAAGTTTGGAGAACACTCAGGGATCTAAAAGTAGACCTGCCATTTGATCCTGCCATTTTTCTACTAGGTATATATCAAAAAGAACAAAAACCACTCTGCAACAAAGATATTTGCACTAGATTGTTCATTGCAGCTCAATTCATAATTGCCAAATCATGGAAGAAGCCCAAGTGCCCATTGACCCATGAATGGATTAATAAATTCTGGTATATGTATGCTATGGAATACTATGCAGCCCCCCAAAATGATGGAGACTTTACCTCTTTTATGTTTACATGGATAGCGCTGGAACATATTCTTCTTAGTGAAGTATTTCAAAAATGGAAGAAAAAGCATCAAATGTACTCAATACTTTTATGAAACCAATTTATAATTAGTCACATTTTCTTGTGAAAGAGAGATCACAACTATAGCCTAGGATGGAGGAGAGAAGTAGAGTGGGATGCAAGGGGAAGGGGGGAGGTTCAATAGAGAGAGGGCAAATGGTGGGAACACACCTATGGAGCATATTGTAAGGGTACAAGTCAAATCTACCAAGTATAGAACATAAATGTCTTAACACAATAATTAAGTAAATGAGGTGAAAGCTATATTAATTAGTTTGATGTAACAATTCCAAATTGTATACAAACAAAATCAACACATTGTACCCCACAAAAGCATAGATATATTCATAATCTCTTTAAATAAAAATGAATAAATAAATAAATAAATAAATAAATGACAACTACAACAACAACCAAAAAAAGGCAGAGCATTTTGGTGGGTGCCTGTGGTCCCAGCTTCTTGGGGGGCTGAGGCAAGAGGATCGCTTAAGCTTAGGAGTTTGAGGTTGCTATGAGCTGTGATGCCACGGCATTCTACCCAAAGCAACAGTTTGAGACTCTGTCTCAAAAAAACAACAAAAATACAAAAACTCCTTCATAGAAACATCTAAAATAGTGTTTGAATACTCACTGTGGTCCAGCCAACCTGACACATGAAATCAATCATCACAGACATCTTTTCATCAGACATGTTCTCTCACAGGATACAGATTTGAATCACCAAAAAGAAAAAGCAGTGATCCCTTACCCACCAGGACAAAGTAAACCACATAAACACCCAGCGCCATGAGGATGAGTATATAAGTTGTGGATTATTAAATACTACAGTGCAATTCAATCATTTAAAATGAGTGAAACCAAATGTTATTTATTCATGGTTTAACATGAATAAGTTTGGGAGATATAATAGTGAGTCAAGGATGAATATTTGTCTTTGTGTGCATACAAAAATTAAAATTTATGGATAGACTAGAAGTATGTATTGTATTCCAAAAAAAAAAAAAAAAAACAAAAAACAAAACCCTTCACTCAGGACAGTAAATATCTCTGGGGAAGGAGATGGGTGAATGAATGGACAGTGTCGGAAGGGTCCTCAGTGGAGCTTTAGCCACACCTCTAATATTTCCTTCCTTTTTGTTTCCAAGGACTCTTGAGGGTAAATATTAAGATTTGACAAAGTTAAATTAAAAAATAAAGCTGTAATTACTTCTAACATAGTCATTTCTAATATAGCCCAATAGCTATTCTATTAAGTAGTGGGTAGAATGGTATTAGTTTTATTATTTTGTATACCTTTTGATGTGCTTGGAATATTTTGTAATAAAATTGTTAAGAGTGTCTCCTTTGTCTTTCTAGAGTCCCTGGGAAAGGTAAGATGTCTAACCCTTCCTCTCTCCTGGCTGCTTTATTTACCAAGACCCCAGACACACGGAAGAGTCATAGTGTCTGCTCCGAAGTAGAGTGGGAAGGAAGGGAGGAGCTTTGCATCTGAGGAAAATTCCATCTGGCCTCTGTACACTAATCTATTCCTGTGGCTGAGCCCAGTCTATTTAGTGCTCAGCAGTTAGTCTTTAACATCCCAATAGGGACACACTATGTAAATGTTCCAAGGAGAAAGCTGGGAATATATAAGTACTTAACCCAAGGCTCTACCTTCTGAATCCTTCTAAAGGCCTCGCTAAATAGCTTCTGTGTATGGAGAAGGAAATAGTGCTGAAACTTAGCAGAGTATTGTATAAATACTTTTCTGTGTTAAATTACTGATATAGCCAGCTACAGTAGGGTAGATGAAAGTCATTCTAATTCTATTAGTCATAATTCAGTGCATGTGGAATCATGGGAGTTACACAGTCATCAGAAGATCAGAAGTATGCCATTATCCTTGTAATGGACTATTGTATTCATCTTTCTAACCACCCTGATGTGAGTCTTGAATCAATTGCTCATAAAGTAGCTTCGGAAAGCAAACACTTTGGCAAAGTTAAAAAATGGATTTTCTTTTTGGGTGCAATCTGCAAATTTTCATTTGTCACTTGGACCAAACAAAAATGTTTGCAAGCCTTCAAGATGAATGAAAGGGTCTGCTTCAGATGAAAATGAATAACACTGAGGGAAAATTCTAATGAAAGATGAACAGTTCACCTGTATAATCCTTTAACATAAAGTATCAAGCAGAGGACACACGCCAGCCCTGCAGATAACCTGGTCCTTTTGGGGACAAGTAACAGTTGGTCAAGTGGCAGATAAAGAAGGTTGATTTTCATCATGTTAATTGGGTATGCACTTGGGGGCCATTAAAGAGTAATGGAAAATTAACTTCTTAAAATAATGTGAAAAGTCAGGTATTTGTAATAAGACGGTAAGTGAAAATTAACAGGGTTCAACCTCTCCTGATGGAACTTGTGTAGTCACAAAACAAATATAAAACTGAATCTCCCAAAGGTGCTACAGAAGAGACATTGGGTGCCGTAACTGGGAAGGCAGATCAGAGGGTCAGAGAAGGCTTCCCTATGGAAGTGATATATGAGATGTGACCTCAGGTAACAGTGATCAGTGTGCTCTTCTTAGTCAAAAGCTGTTTATTAAGCGTCATTGTGTGATGGGTACTTTTTTCCCGGCTGATTACGATACATGAGCAAGATGGGCAAAGTCTTCTATCCCCAAGAGCTTATATCTGAGACGTGGATGGTTAATGAAAAGTAAATGTACTAATGAAGTTCCATAATATGCCACAAGGTGATGAGTGACAGGGAAAGAGGGTGGAAGAGGGCAAGGAGGATTGTGAGTGTCTTGGGTTGGGGGAGTTTCAATTCTCCATAGAATCATCTAGGCAGGCCTCCTGAGGCAGCTGGAAGACAAAGGACTTAGCTTTATGATTTCCTGTAGAAGGCAAGTTTCAGGAAGAGGGTGTTCCAAAGGTGAGAGTGAACCTGGAATATTCAGGGAAGAAACACGCTAGTGTGTCTGGAGCAGAGTAGACAATGGGAAGAGTATTCAGAGAGAAAGCGGGAGGGGTGAGGACAGGGATAAGATCACTGGTGGCCTGAGAGGACAGTGCTGGGCATTGGCTTCTATCTGTTGGGTTGGGCTGCCAGGACATGGACTGGCTTCTGTTTTACAAGGATTTCTGAGTGCTATACTGGAAATGGAGGCATATGGGGGAAAGGTGTAAGGAAAGGCTGCAGGAGAGATGACCATAACTTGGGCTAGGGTGGAGGCAGTGTAGATGGAGAGAACGGTCATTTTTCAGCTACAATCAAGGTGGGGCAAATGGATTGGATGGTTGGCAAAAGAGTGAGACATTTCTCCAAGATTTTTAGCCTGAGTCACCAAAAGATTGGAGTTACCATCAACTGATTCAAGGATGCATCCAGGAAGAGCAAGTTGGAGAAAGGCATGGGCCAGGGGTTCATTGTGATAAGATTTTTATGGTATATCCAAGTGCAGGGGCCAGGGAGGAAGTTGCAGGGAGAGAAATGGAAAAAAGAATGTGGATAAATCTTTGAAGAACTTTCACTGCCAAAGGGAGCAGAGAAGTGAAGCTGAGGCTAACAGGGATGTGAGGTCAAGAGAAAATTTTGTTTGGTTTTATTTTTAACTTGGGAAAAGCAGCAGCAGGTTTGTGTACAGATGGTAAGATCATGGTGAATGATGATTGACACTGGGCTGCCTGGGAGGCCAGGCATGGAGGCCCTGGTTAGATATTCTAAGGAACGGGATTTTATTCAGAGAACTGGAAAACCATTGAGACTTTAAACAGAATGGTTTGGCAAGAGCAAAATTATATTTTGAACCTTTCCCTCTAACTGCAGAGGACAAAATAGATTGAAAATTCGTTAAAGTAGTTGCAGACAGAATACTTACTATGTGGCTAGGAATGTGCTAAGCATTATATGTGCTAACTCATTTAACTCTCACCACAAACTTTTGAGGTAGGTGACATTTTATACCCCGTTTACAGGTGAGGGCATCAAAGCTTAGTGCGGTTTAGTGACTTGTCCAAAGTCAACACATATCTAGTATATCAGTAAGAGAGCAGGGTTACAGCCCTGGCCTCTTTACCACTTTGTGCTATAGGCCACTGTCTCTTGAGCTGTTTAAGTTAGAAGGGCTCTTAGAAACTGCCTATCCCAGCTCCCAGGTAAATGAAATTTGAGGTATTCAGAAGTAATAACTTGCAAATGGAATCCTAGTTTAAAAGGGCTAGGGGGAGGTTTCTATTTAAAGTCCTATTCTAGTAATCCTTTGTAAAGTCAAGAATCCTTTGTAAAGCAAATAATCCACTCTCCAATTATCTAGGGAAAAAATGCTGTTCTTCCAACATCAGGTAAATCTGCAAAACTAAAAGGAGCTAGAGAGTGCTCTTATTTAGGAAGAGGAGTTGTGAGCATGGGCATAGAGAGCCGTGGGACAGGCAGGCTGCTTGAAAAGTGCAGGAGTGAGACCTGCCTGTGGAGGGTGCACCAGCTTCTAGATGTACTGGGTATTATAGTTCAAAGGTTTCTAGACACAATGGAGTCTTAGATCCCACTTTGTGAATTTGTGAGCCACTGTCATAGAGGACATACTTCCCAATTCTCCATTCTTCATCCAAGAACTGGTCCTTCCCCATTTAATCCCTACCAGGTGGTTCTGGTGACACTGCCCATCACAAATTTCACCTGCCCCTTGTCCCTGAATGGGATACATCACTAGGTCTGGCCAATCCGAACCTCCCTAACCTGTCATCTGCCTGATTTTTCTCTGGAGTATAAACTATAAAAACAAATAAATTGGGGTCTATAGGGAGTCCAGTTCAGGGATGGACAGGTACCCCCTATTTTCTAGGCCTGAGTGAAATCAGTCTCATAACAGATATCCATCTCTAGGCACAAACAGGTTTTTTGCAGGCTGCATTCTCTAGACTCAAAACAAGTTCATGAAAAAAGCAACCCTACTGTTTGGTATCTCATGTGGGCTGCCCCTCCTAGAATAGGTAATACACACCCCACTGCCTTGCCTGGGGTAAGACCACAAGCACTGAATTCCTGTGCACTATGGAAGTTTTAAAATTATTTTCTTCCCACAGGATATGAAAAGCAATATATAAACCCCTATACAGAAGGCCCACATGGGCTTCCTATTTGGGTTCCTGCATCTGCTGCCACAGGTTTTGTTCCCCTTTTCTGCTAATCCTATCTTGTTATCGTTCAATAAAATCTGTCCTTTCACTTACTTTCATGGTCCGTGGATTTATTCCTCAAGTCTCCAAGATGAAGGACTTGACAGAGAGAAATTCTGGCTACAATATATTTACATGGAAACAGCCTAAATGAAAATGAATCCATGCAGAGCCAAATGAAACAAAAAATGGAGAAAAATTAAAGCAGAGCCCTGGTGACATTGCTGGATGTTCTAGACCAGCCATACCTTTATCCAGCAAGATTATCCCCTCTGGATTTTCTAGTTACGTTAAGCAACAAATTCTCTTTATTGTTCTATGCTTAGGTCTCATCTGTAAAAAAGATGGATGATAAAGCTACCTACTTCATAGTGTTGGTGGAAAGAAGTCATTCTCTGTAAAATAATTTAAAGAGGTTTATTCTGAGCCAAATTTGAGGACAATGACTCAGAGCCACCCCAAGAAAACTTGAGCAAGTGGACTTGCTGTGGTGGGGTTACAGTTTGGTTTTATACATTTCAGGGAGATGGGAATTATGGGAAAAGTCATAAATCAGTACTTGGAAGGCACACACTGATCTAGCCCAAAAAAGTGAGACACCTCAAAGTAGGGGGCTTCTAGGTTATAGGCGAGTTTAAAGAGCTGGACTTTGTCTAATAGATCAGATGTCAGTGAAAAGGAATGTAGATAATGTTAATCAGACACAAACTGCTGGACGTATGCCTAGACCCAAGTGATTTCATGTGTATACTGAAGACCTGAAGGTATGTCTTGCATAGCCTTAGGCCTGTTGATGACACAAAGGACATCTTTAAAAATGCAGGGGGACATGACTAGGCATGTCTGATCTCTTTTCTCATGGGTAGCAACTCAGTTTTAGGGGATCCCCTGGGCCAAGAGAGGGGTCCAGTCAGTCAGCTGCTGGCAGGGGGAAGAGCCTTAAGATTTTATTTTAGTTTGTGGTAGCATGTAAAAGGGACTACATTAAATAATATATGTAAAATAAATAAAGCAGTGTCTAGGATGTATCAGTTAGTTATTGCTGCATAACAAAGTATCCCTAAATTCAGTGTTAAAAAAATTAATTTAGATCAGTGCTTTTCAGCATTTTTATCTCATGGCATACTTGAACCTGTAGTTAAACTTCTGCAGCACACTTAGATTATGTTGATCAAAAAAAGGGAGGTTAAAAAAAAGAATATACTTACTTTGCTTTGAATTTCTTTCAAAAATAATTTAGTTAATGATCTTTAAAAATTTTCTTGGCACACCTAAGATCCTCTCATGCCACACCAGTGTGCCATAGCATAGCAGTTAAAAACCACTGATTCATAATTCTGTAGGTTGGTGATTTGGGCTGGGTTCTGTTGGATGGTTGTTCTGATCTCTGCTATGCTCACTTGTGCTTTTGTGAACAGTTTGTGCGGTGGCTCACTCACCTCCATGTGGTCACGAATCTTCCAGCAGTCTTGTCCACACCCTTTTCCTCATGGTGGCTAGATAGAGTTCTATGAGGAAGAGAGGAAGCACACAAGATCCCCTGAGACCTGGGTACACTTGAAACTGGAACATTGCCTCTTTTGCTACATTCTATTAACCAAAGCAAATCATGAGGCCAGCCCAGATCCAAATGTTGACTCTAACTTTTTATGGGAGGAGCTGCAGTCACAGCTGTGAGTGATTATGACCACTGTTTTCAATCTCCTATACTGTGTTTGATAAATTTCACTGTGTGTTCTCCTATTATTATTATCTAAACTGGTTTAAATTTTATCACTTGCCACAGATACTATCACTTTTGCTATGAGACTTTTACAAAAGATTAGCTCAGAAATAATCAAGATTTTTCTCTTAGGTGGCATCTGTGGCTCAAGAAGTGGGGCACTGGCCCCATGTATCAGGGGTGGTGGGTTTGAGCCCAGCCCTGGCCAAAAAAACTGCAAAAAAAAAAAAAAAAAAAGAAAATTTTTTCTCTCGAATATCTCATTATAACCTGGATATAGTTTACTTTTAGAAATATATAATCTGCCTTCTAAAAATATCCAAATGACACTATGTAGAGAATTCACTAGCAGAGATTGCAAAGGTGAGAGGCTTTAATTTCTCATCTTGTTAGTAATAGTTCATCTGCTTAGCAAGACATTTGAAATTGCCAGACTTTAATGATCTAGTTTACACATTCTGTTATTAGTTTGTGAGATTTTCTTCACTGGTTTCCATTTAGTAATTATTTGTATTTTTTTCTTGATTGATTCATCTTTAATTACCTTAATTTTGAGAGGAAAATAATTGAGATCATTCAATTGTTCTTATAAGGCTGCAATATTTATTCTTTTCAGAAATAAATACATTGTAGATTTTCATGCTTATTAATTTTTGATTGTAGAGAATATCAAATTATGCAAGATGTGCAGTGAACACATTTAAACTCATTACTTAAACAAATTCCATCAGTGTTAATACCAATTTGATTATTTTCATTATTATGTCACTAAAGGCATTACTAAATTTCAGCTCTTCTCTTTTTAAATCCACCTCTGAAGATTAGCATAAGCTTTTCTTTTGATTATTGTAAAGACCAACAATGTGGAAAGTATGTAGATTTTTATTTTTCACATGAAAGTGGTGGTTTTACTCCAGAGTAAGAGGGATCTGTAGGGCCTTTGCAATATTAATACATTGAGACCAAATATCAGCATTGCAATGTCCCATAATAAACAGAAAGGAACAAATGTCTCCATTTATCAGTAAACAATATGGAATGCCTACTGTATGCATCAGAATAAAAAATCATTATTAGTCAGTGGTGAAAGCACATTATTGTATGTTCGTAAGTAATAGCACTATTATTGTCCAACATTAGTGGAAATCCTTTTGTTTTGCTTGGATTGGATGTTATCTGTTATTTATTATTGGATAAAATATCAATGCTAGCAATTGATAACTGAGCATCAACTCTGTGTATTAACTAGGTACATACTGAATAAGAGATTACTCCAAAATTTAGTGGCCAAAAGGAGATAATTCATTATCTTTTACAATATGTGTGGGGCAGGTGTCTGGCAGCATCATGGATGGGTAGTTCTGGCTCAGGGTACTGCATGAGATCACAGTCGTCTGTCAGCCAGAATAGAAGAGGGTGGGGATCTTGTTTTAATTTGGCTCACTCACAGGACTGACAAACTGGTGCTGGCTGTTGGTGGGAGACCTCAGTTCCTTTCCATACTGCTTTTTCTGCAGTGCTACTTGAACGCCCTCTTGACATGGCAGTTTGCTTTCCCTGAGTGAGCAATCCAAGAGGCCATGGCAGGGACCAAAGTGCCTTTGATGACTCAACCTCAGTAGCTACAGATCATCATTTTTACTGTATTCTATTTGTTATGTGTTCCTGATTTAAGGAGGAAAGGAAGTGCCCAAGGGCATAAAAACCAGAAATCAAAGATCTTTTGTGGCTATTTGGGAGGCTGGCTGCCACAGACTATTATCCAGGGACAAAGGATTACCTTCTAGGGCCAGCTTTATCAATCATCAGATATTGGGGACATTTTTATGTTGTATTTCTTAGGTATGTCCTGTCCCATGCATCACTATGAAGCCAGTGACTTCTTTCTCCAAGGCCTGTTGATACTTGTGATTGTTAGAACCCTTTACTATAATAAATAATAACCACCCTCTATAGCATCCTTTCTTATGCTTTTTCCATATTTGTGCCGTATTTTTCCATCAATTTTTGGAGTCAGATAACTTTTCAGAATCTTCTCAAAGTTATGGACATATTGTAAAAGAAAAATATATACACACACAATTTTACATATGCTTTTACCAAATTCAGGAATACCCTTTCCCCTCAATTTAGAAAGAGTTAAGATTTTTTTCCAGAAGAGGCTAAAAGTCCATCTATATACTGGGAAATTTTATGTGGAAACCCAGAAGTATCTATGTGGCCTGACTGCCAAATAGCCAAAAGTAATTATTTCCCTAAAATATTAAGTCTCTCAAAAATACAATGTTACTCCAATTGGCACTCTGAAATAAGAATTTTGTATAGATGTTATGTGCTTCTTTCTGATTATTCTGTTTTCTCTGGAGTAGCTCATTTTTTAATCCTGGTTTTTGCTTTCAGCTTGCACATATCTTTCTCTCTCATCTCCCTTTTTTCAAGATTTTTATTATGTAGATTGGCTTGGTCTTTCTTAGTCTTAGACGCTCCTGTTTCTACCTCCTTGTTGGTTGTAGGGCTTTATGACCCCACCCAATCGTGCATTGACAAATTTAAGAACCACCAGTGTAGTTTGCTGTCCCCTCTGGGAAGCAAGGATGTTCTCAGGTGCAGGATGAGAAGAAAAATGGGTGGTGCATCTGCCATTGCCACTCTCTTTATTCACTCGAGTGGCAGGGGTGGCCTGGGAATCTTGCCACTTTATCAGTTTTATTTTGTTTGTTTTTTTGAGACAGAGTCTTACTCTGTCACCCTGGGTAGAGTGCCACTGTATCATAGCTCACAGCAACCTCAAACTCTTGGGCTCAAGTGAGTCTCTAGGCTCAGCTCTCAAGTAACTGGGACTACAGGTGCCTGCCATGACACCCAGCCAGTTTTCGATTTTCAGTAGAGACAGGGACCTCATTTTCATTCAGGCTGGTCTCAAACTCCTGAATTCAGGCGATCTACCTGCCTCAGCCTTCCAGAGTGCTAGGATTACATGCATGAGCCACTGCATCCAACACCACTTTAATATGTTTGACCTCTTTACACTTTCATTTATCAGAAATTGATCTGACAGAAACAATCTTCAAGACACTTTTAGCTTAGATAATTTTTCCAGTAAGAGTGTCCTGAAGAGTAGATGTGTCACATGACCAGGTGTGAATTGTGGTCTAGTAAATTATCATTCTGTGTGCTCCTTGTTGTATGTTTTTTTCAATATCATGTGGATTCCTACGTTAGTTGAAATGTGACAGCAAACAAACAAACAACATTTGACTTTATAAACTCCTAGGATATATTATAATCCACATGTTTTGGCAACTTTGGGAATGAATGTTAGCAAAACCACTTATTGGTTTGTATTGAAGCACTGGATGCGTCAGTGAATTGCATTTCGAGATTAATCTGAAGTGGTGTTTTATTTTTATGTCAGTCCAGTGATTTTCAACTGGTGTGTTCTGGCACGCTGGTGTGCTGTAAGGGGATTTTGGGTGTGTTCTGAAAATTTTTAAAGATCATTAATTAAATTATTTTTCAAAGAAGTTCAAAGCACAGTAAGTATATTCTTTCTTTACTCTTTTTTTTATCAACATAATTTAAGTGTGTCGCAAAAGTTTAACTATAGGTTCAAGTGTGCAATAAGATAAAAAAGGTTGAAAACATTGTCTCAGTCCTTCAAGGATAAAGAATAAGGTCAGTGATAGGTATGAAAAAGCTCAGTTGCTCAGCTGGTGCTGTGCATGGGATAAGAAAAGAATTTCTCTATGCCAAGATTAGAACATAAAAATGTAAGTCTATTTTATATTTGAGAGAGGACAAATAGTGTGGGGGGAGTAAGAGATGAGAAAGGGAGAGCAGAAGGCAGGGAGTGAGTGGGGGGAGAGAGAAAAGGAGCTAGAGAATGGCTTGGCATCCTGAAGGAAGAAAGGAAAATGCCATCCCTGAGGTCCAGTGAGTAGTTGAATTTAAAGTGGGGAGGAGGTAATTGCAACCAAATTCACAAGGTGTTATGAATATGAATGCTGTGTCTGGTTTTTCCTCAGAGATTTTTCTAGGTGTTTCTGGTCCTTAGGTCTGATTATTCATCCATCAGGTATACTCAGAATCACTTGAGGCTTAACTTAACAGTTGCTAACTTCAGAAAAGTAGGGAAAGTCTTGGGGTAGGCAGAATCCTAAGGTGGCTCCCAAGATTCTCACCGCTATCTGATCTCTCAGACTATGGTTATGATGCATTTTACATCGTCATTACTTTATTTTCATGTTGCAGTTGACTTTAAGAAAGGGAGATTATCTTGGGTGGACTTGACCTCGTAAGATGACCGGGCTCTTCCTGGAGATAGACAGCTAGAGTGCAAGAGAGATTCTGTGTGAGGGAGAGCCTCTGTTGTTGGCTTTGAAGATCAAGAAGGCCGTCCAGCAAGGACATGAGTTCCACCTCCAGGATGTGTGAGTGCCCCATGGCTGGCAGCAAGAAAGCAGAGACTTCAGTCCTACAACTATGAAAGGAAGTGAATTCTGCCATAATCACTAGAACTTGGAAAAGGATATTGAACTTAAGATGAGAATGCAGCTGGACAACGCCTTGCTTTCAACCCATGATAGCTTGAGCAGAGAACCCAGCCATGGTGTGCCCCAACTCTGACCTCCAGATTATGAGATAATAATTGGACACTGTTTTAAGGTGCTGAGTTTGTAATGATTTGTCATGCAGCAATGGGAAATGAATATGAGTACTAATCAATTTTGTTTCAATGCTTGTGAGAAGTGGGAATACAGGAGGAAGATAATACAAGTGGAACTTAAGAGCTCTAGTCTCAGAATTCTAGACCCAGGTTGGTGACTCAGTTCTGCCCAACTATGTGACTTTCACTGAATACTCATCACTCTGAGTCTCAGTTTCCTCATCTGCATAAATGAAGATAGTTATTATTTTCTCTCAGAATAGTCGAGAGACTTATGTGAGATAATAAATGTAAAGAATTCGGAATGGTGGCTGGCACAGGTAAGAGTTACATATATGTCAGCTGTTATTACCCTGGGAAAAGTTACGAGAACATTTATTTCGAGAGCTTGAGAATAGAAGTGATCATTAAACAACCTATAATTGTACACTTTTGGCAATTTAACAATATATTGTCATTTTTTAATCTCATGTAATCATCACTACTCTATGAGGAATATATTATTAACAACATCACTTCTTTTATACTTTTATTTTACAATAATTATAGACTCACAAGAAGTTGCAAAAATAGTACAGAGAGGTTCCATATACCTCCCTTCCTTCAGCTTAGGATGGCATCTTACATAACTATAGCACATTGTCAAAACCAGGAAACTGACATTGGTATAATACTATGAACTAAAGCACAGACCCTATTTAAGTGTCTCTCTTAATAACTTCATTTGGAGGTGAAAAAACTAAAGTTTATTTCAATTGCTGATTTCAACTTCTCCTTGAAAGTCATGATCAAATTATGTGGATTTACATTATAAATCATTTGTCTCTGTCACCTATTTTCACTCAGTGACAGACTAGGGGGAAAATGTAGCATTACTTGATCAATCTGACGAAGAATCAGTTGTACTTATAATTACAACTTTTATTTATTTTTTATTTTTTTGTTGTTTTTTTTTATTGTTGGGGATACGTTGAGGGTACAAGAAACCAGGTTACACTGATTGCATTTGTTAGGTAAAGTTCCTCTTACAATCGTGTTTTATCCCCAAAAGGTGTGGCATACACCAAAACCACACCCTCCTCGCTCCTTCCCTCTTTCTGCTCTTCCTTTCCCCACCTCTCCCTCATTCTTTCTTTCTCTGCTCTCCCCTTCCCCCATCCCCACCGTGTCATTAATTGTCATTAGTTGTCCTCATATTAAAATACAACTTTTATTTTTGATTAGACACTTTTACTTTTTGCAGAGAAAGAAAGTTGACTGTCACAACCATATAAATGATCACACAGGACATGGATTGAGAGTACAAGCTGTAAGAGGTGGGCTTCCCATGGGTGCAGGGCAAGCCCTGAGCACTTTTTGCAGAGTTCTTTTATTGAGAAGATATATAATGGGCAGAAAGATTACTAAGCAGAGACACACAGGGGCTGTGTGCTCAGGAAAATGATCTCATTGGTGCCAAGAGAGTGTGTGCTCAAGGAAATGATCTCTAAAGGTGCCAAGAGAGTATGTACTTAAGGAAATGATCTCTAAAAAGACTATATCCAATTTTTCTCCGCTAATTCTTCAAGGAACTATTATAAAATGCTTAATGCTTAACATTAGCCTTACTACTACAGGACTGAACTTTGCTCTTCCAGGATTACTGAGTTACTTGGTGGCTTGCTTCCAAGTCACAAGAGATTTCTAGGTTTACTAGGAGAATGTCTTGTTCTCAGTAATTCGTCAGATGAGTTATGATACTGGTGGCTGTTGTAGTAAGTATGGTTAAAATTGCATTTGTCTGTTTCAATTGTTGTTCTCTCTGGGAGGGTCTTCTTTGTGCTATACAAAGAAATAAAAGGGCACACATGATAAGCAAAAGGATTATACCAGTAGTACTTGAGAAGATTTTCATAAAAGAGAAAGGTGAAATATTAGCAATACTATCAGAAATATTTTGCAAAATTTCATCTCCTGTAATAGATTGTAATTATTTAGTGAAAGTATCAGAAATATGTTGTTGTAAATCAATAATTTTGTCAGTGATGTTTGTTTGAGATAAAAGGTGTTGTTTCACCTTATCCCAGCTGAAATGAGAATTATTCTAATGTACAGGAGCAACACAAAGTGAAGCAATATTCTAAGCATAATGTAATTTGATTTGTCTTTGTAAACTAAATAATTGATCTCCTAAAAGAACTAAAGTTTTCTCTAAGTCAGTTAATTTATTATTGATTTTAGAATCTATTCTTCCTTGGCAATCCACAATCTTTCTGAGTCTTTATACTAGCTTTGAACAAAATCAACTGTTCGTATGCTTTGATGAAGGGATACTCCAGCAGTAGTTGTTGTGGCTGTTATTGCAATGGAATAATACCTATAATAATGGATATGATGAGTCAAATCATTCTTTTAGTTCTTTTCTTTAAAGTTTCTATCATATGTTGAAGAAGAAATGCTGATGGAGAATCTTGCCAGGTGCGGTTCATCTGAACAGGCAGCCAAATACTCATATGAGCTCTTAAAATTGTCTCAGTAATTCCTCAGATAAGTTACAATATTGGTGGCTGTTGTAGTAAGCATGATTTTTCATCCTCTACAGTTGACATTGCAGATTTGACTTGTTAGAGGACAAGTTGACATAGATGTTGACAAGATCACAACACCCCAAGTGTACACAAGAATAATTTTTTCCCCTGGTGCCAATTCCTAATGACCATAAATATCTGAAAAATAGTCTCAATTATTTCTTTTAGTTACCACCAATGGTGAAGATTATCACATAAAATAAAGGTGAAAATAACCTAGAAGTCAACTCCTCAAGATCTGTGTAAAATCAGCTTGAACCCCTCCGTGTTAGTCTGTGGAAATATTTAAGATTTCAGTGAATTCTTTGCAGAAATGATATTCCCTTGATCTTGGTTGCTTCCAAGGATTCCATATTCATACATGCTTTTCTGTGCTTCTCCATGTAGTTGGATTTAAAACTCTTTTGAATTCCATGAAAACTCTACAAGCTTAAAATCTTTTGAAAACTATAGATTTAGTAGGTTTCAGATGGATAGTAGAGAGGTCTACATTCTACATTTGCACACAAAAAACTTTAATCTTGGCTATTAGAATTTGTCTTTTCTTGAAAATTCTCTGGAGCCAACCTTCCACTACATGGCTTTCTCTGCAGAACTCTTGGGGCCTAGTCTCACCATGACTTTTTCCATTTCCTCTTCTCACTCACTTCTCCTGCCCTTGGGAGAAAGATACACTCTTTTCCTTTTCTTTTGCTCTCCTCAGAAGTCCTGGTTTTAGGTATATCATACCTACTTAATTAATTATAAATGATTTCTCTAGCAATTTTAATTTTTTTCCTAAGAAGACATCTGGTTCCAGGTGTTGAGATGAAATGTCACTTTGCTATTAATTACTACTAATTTTATTACACATAAATTATTCATTTAATTATTTAGCTTTTCAATACTTTCTGTTATTGTGTGTGTGTTTTAAGCTCATGAAGGTCATTCATTACCTTCTTGCTTCTCCTAGTTTTTTATCAGGATGTTCTGGACCCAAGTTGATGAGGATGCTGTATCTTTCGTTAATAAATGAGCCAGTCTTTGCTGCATCTTGAGTAAAGAGTTCCCCATGTGATTGAGAGCTACTTTTTCATCTCTTTAGATAAGTAGAACATAAACTTAAAACTTAACATAACAAATGTTGCAAGCCCAGTTTGCAACCACAGTGCTGGCTTCTCTCAGGAGCACATCCATGTCAATTTTAGCTATCAGGTTACCCTCCATTCTGTTTTCCCTTCTATCTGTTGACCATTGTGCCCAAGACTAGCACCAAGTTTTGCATAGTGTGGGCACTCAGCAAATATTGGTTAAATGTATAATGGAAGAAAGTATACACCATAGAAGATAGGGTGAATTGATAAACTATTGAGGATCCATAAAATCTTCTATTTCTTTTCTGCTATGTTGACTCTAAGGTAGCATAAGTTATTGATCAACTTGTTCCTTGTTCCTTAGAAAGCAAGGTCATGGTGTGAGTTAGAGATTTGTAACAGTTTTTGGCTGTGGCAGAGAGAAAAGCATAATGGGTTCATGAGGACAGAATAATGAATAGATAAAAATATATAGTTAGAAGAAATAAGATCTGGTGTTCTATAGAAGAGTAGGGTTATCCATAGTTATCACTAATCACTGTACATTTCCCAGCTAGAAAAGAAAGATTTGAAGGTACTTCCCATAAAGATAAATATTTAAGGTGATGCATATCCCAACTATCCTGATTTGATTATATGAATGTGTTAAGTTGTCACATGTACTTTCAAGCATGTACGCCTATTATGGATCAATTAATAAAAAAGAGAAAGGAGTTCAATTGGTCAAGGAAAATATGACATCACTTACTGTTGTTTGTATCATGCTGGTGTCTGGAGAGCAGTTGGCACCTCTGTTCTAATCACAAATTTTGGGAAAAAAAAACTTTCTTTCCTCCCACTTCCAAAATGCCTTTTAGCTAAATCTCACTGAGCACTGAGAGTGGGTGGCTTGCGTATTGCCAGCCATGTCTCCTGTCACTTCTTATCAGCTTGGTGCTGTCAGCCTTGATGGGGAATGGTGGAAATGGTGGGCATGGCTTCACGGCTTGTGTTGACTGAAGTGACAATTAGTCTAATGTGATTAACTTTTGACTGAGCACTGGGGATTCCATATTGAAAGGTATTTTTAAAAAATGTAACTTCAAGTGGATCCTCTGGGGAAAGACTCTGGATCATCCTCATGCATAAATGGGTCAGTTGCCCCTGTATGGGGTGAGAGGTCTGGTGTGATAATCCTAGAAACCCCAGTTTCAAGGCATTTGATGCATGTATTTGCCTAGACACTTGTGAATCTATGCCTGTAGTTGGTCAACACAATGACAGAGCTGACATTCAGCAAATAACTGGGCTCATGTAATATGTATGTAACATGTGTGGGGCATGTAAGAAACGTGCTGGGGTTGGCTGAACTTTAAAAGACAGAGAGTCACACAGGACAATTAGAGGAGGTTGATGGAAGGGAGGGAAGAAGGAACAGGCTCCTAGATGGAAGAATGAACACATTATGAGCAGAGGCCCATGAAAGAGGAAGGCCCTGGATTCTGTGTGGAGCTGCTGAGTGATGCTAGAAAGAATGGAGGGGGGAGGCTGTAGAGGGCCTTGCAGGGCATATTTACAAGGATGGACTTTATTATAAGCGTTTGGATGCCAGGGTCCCAACCTGGGGGCAGGGTCTGTTAAGACCTCTGGATCTCTTAGGCAGGCGCTGTGGCGGGTGCCTGTAGTCCCAGCTACTCAGGAGGTTGAGGCAAGAGAATCGCCTAAGCCCAGGAGTTGGAGGTTGCTATGAGCTGTGAGGCCATGGCACTCTACCAAGGGTGACAAAGTGAGACTCTGTCTCAAAAAAAAAAAAAAAAAAACTATGGATCTCATGGCAATTGACTGAGGAAGTATAAAGTTAGAAACTATGAGGGACAAAGAGACAAGACACACAGAATAGAATTTTCTAAGCTGGGAGCATAGGGGACCACTGCTCATTTGTGGGGTTCTGGCGAGTGGCCCTGAGTGTTTGTTTTAGCTTTTAGTGAAAGGCATTTTCTCATTACCCTCAGAAGGTAAGCTGAGGAAGGAAATAAAGACATTAGCAGTTTCTCTGAGTAAGCATATCCGCTCCTATTGTTTCTATTATTATTAACCTTAAGGGTCTGAGCAGACGTGAGAAATCTGGAACCTGAGCCTTGTGTGTGGGCAGCCTGCTGTCTGTGGTCACATACACAGATGTCTAGGGGGGGGTGTTAATCCCCACTAGTTCGCTGCAGAGTAAAACACCACTGGCATCATTCTCCTCTGAATAATTGGTGGGAAAGAGGAATTTTCCTCTCATTACCAACCCAGAAATGTCTTACTCTATGATAAGGGATATAAGCCCTCCTACCCCTATTTCAGGGCTTGAGCTATTCCCTTGATCTCTGCCCTGGCCAAAAACAAATCTCCACAATGGGTATTTACTTTGACTATTGACTGGGCAGGGGACAGCCTCATTAATGTTTCTCACTAGGTCTTGCACACAGCATCCTCTGTGGCCACTATTTCTTCAGAGTGTTCACAGACCCAGCAGTGGTAATTGAAAGCTATATTCCCTACAGGCAAGGCTTCCAGGAAACTTCTCAGATAAGAAATTTAGCAGCAGCTGGTTTAAAAGTAAACTAGGTGACTATTCTTTGGTCTCTCTTGCTCAGCTAACATTTTATTATTTTTCCCTTTTCCTGTGCGATTTTTCCCTTCCCTTGGGGGTTTTGGTTCCCATTCTGCCTGCATCTGGGGTCCATGGAAGAAGTCCCCAAACCTAGTTCCCTGCCATGCCCATCAGATAGCAACAGGTATTCCCTTATCTAAAGCCTCCTGACTCACTCCAATCTTACTGGTCTCCTCTGTGGTGCTGGGATTTTTTCATTGGTTGAAGTCTGCTGACATCATCTGTTGTTCAAGGTTCTCAATCTTGCTGTGATGTAGCCTGCCCACTACCCAGCCTCACCTGAGAGCTTGCTGCTTCTCTTCAGGTTTCAAAGCTGGTCTTTCCAGCACCTAGTGGTCCCAGGAAGAATTCTTCAGGTTCTAAATTCTAATTTTTGTTCTGAGAAAACAAGGGAAATCTTCTTCATGTCTTGGTTTTTTTCTCAGGTAGTTTATGTAAATTAAGACATGCCAAAGATTCTAGCCTCTGTCTCCCAACCTCTTAAGGTCTATGAAACAAAATGCAGAAACTTTTAAAATTATTACAGCAATGAAATCCTAGAAAGTATACAATTTTTTTTCCTGCCTGTGTGGTTGGAAACCAGAATCAATATTTTGAATATCATTTCACATGTGTGCCTTCACATTTCCCTACTAATGTTAATCATGTTTTCAACTGTGAAACATGACACAAAGTCTGTGTTAATTAATAAATGCGGGGCAGTGGGAGAATAAGAGAGAAATAAAAATAGAAGCAAGTTCTCTTTGTCCTGGGTGACATCTCAACGTTTTCCACCCCAGAAAATGAAATGAGCCCATCTTTAGTGAGAGTGTACTATGTGACTGATATTGTCTTAAGTCTTCCCAGAAATATTGTGTTCTTCAATCCTCCCAATCACACAGTGGGGAAAGTTTCATTATTTCCTGTACATGATATAGCAGAGGACCAGAAGGGGCAGGTGAGTTCTTTAAGAATCCCATGGCTAGTTAAGAAGGTGCATTAAACCCAGGTCAACCTGACTTCTAAAGCAGACTATGGTGGGAGTCTAGGGGTAGGGAGGTTGTAGCTAATGGGCTCAAGTACTTATTATCAGAAAAATAAATATACTGTCTAGTACCTGGATGAACAATTGGTTTTATCTCTTTAATAACCTTGGTCAATTAGTAGAGGCCATCTAGAGAACTTGCTTGAGAAACAGATCTGACATTGATTATTTACAATGGACATAGGTGGAGATAGCATCTACCCAAATGCCATACGTTTGAGATCTTTAGTGTATTGATAGGAAAAGTGTGATCACAGTGATAGCAGGGTGGGTCACAAGGAATAGCAAGTGGGCTGTTGTTAGAATACATGATTCCAATCCTAAGCCAAGTGTGAAGGGGATAACACAGACACACCAAAATTTTCTCCTTCACCCCCTTAGAGTTGCAGATGCCAATTCCTTTACCACCTATTGATATAGTAAAGGACAACATATTTGCAGATTAACCCAACAAGTATCTTCTGGACATTTTTGAAGGGAACAAATTTAAAACAACATACATCTTTTGGGGGAATAGGATGCTCTGTGCTTGATAGAATTAGGTAATGAGCATTCAGCCCAGCCAGGATTAGTGCAACAAGCCTAATAATAGTGCCTCTGCACAGAAGGCACATCCCAAATCCTATACGTTATCACCATTTGTGAGGTCCATCACGATTACCTGCTGGGCATCTTTTTCTCTTCTTAACTGTATTTAAAGAGAGAGTCCTGCAAACATTACAGGCTTGGAAGGCACAGTCAGAATGCTAATAGAGCCATCAACCCTCAGATCCCACCTTCTTGAAGTCTGAGAAAGGTGAGCAGTGCAGCTAATTCCTTGTGCCCCTCCTATATGTTTGCAATTAACATTTTATCTGCCCTATGTCTCAAGTCACAGCTTTGGCTTCATTCCCTAGAGAGTGAGGAAGGAACTTAATTACAGAAGAGATGCACTTATCCACCGCCTGCTGTGTTCTGATGTCACCACCTCTGAGCTCCAGAGAGAGAGCAGGCTGATCCTAGGATGTCATGTGGCTCAAATTGAGTATTTTAATTTAGAGACTCAGTTAAGTGGCTTCATCAATTAAGACTGGCTATACTTGCAGCAGACTTGGTGGGACACAGCCAGAAGCTTTGATTCATTTCATTTCTTACTGACCCCATCGCAGAATGGAGCAATGGCCAACATTGCAATGGGCAGTGGACAGCTGCCAGAAATAAAAGGAAGATGAATGACTGAGGAAGATTTGAAAGGGTAGACTTCACTTCTGAAATAATAGCACAGATGTGATGCTGGCTAAAGGATGGTGCTTGGTGGGGGCCCAGGCAAAGAGAAGTGTGTTATTTTATAGTTTGTTAGCAACTAATAAATCCCACCTCAGTAGATTAGCACGGGTCACATTTGTTTTTTGCTTAGGTAGATTTAAGTGCCAAGTAAATGGAAGTGCTTTTTCATTTGCTTTTTCTCTTTAACTTTTGACCCTATCAGATCCTATCAGATCCGCACCACCTGCTCTAGGAGAGAAAGAGATCATGCTGGAAAGTGCTGCCTTTCAGAGGGTGATGTCAGGGTCCACTCTTCCCTCCTTTTATCCTTAGGTCAGGATTAATGATAGAACTGGCGATGAGGTTGAGCTTATGGAAGTATACATGTAAGGGAAGGAGCTGAAGTCAGAAGGAAGTGGAAGGGAAAAAGGTGATCCCAGGTTGGGCACAGGACTGGATAGAAGGAGTCAGGCAGGGTCAAAACCTAACTTCCTTCTTTCCTAAACCTGCAAGACCCTGCCCTCTGCCAGTAGAACAATAATGCGCTCACTCCCTGTTTCTCGATTTTAAAAATCTTCTATTTCAAAAGATCATCCAATTGGCAGTTCCCAACTTCATGCAGGAAGATAACAGCAGGCCTCCATGGGGAAGCTTCCTTTTAGCAAGGCAAGCATCCTGATGACTTCTGTGTAGCTCTGGGCTCTAACTACTGGTAGGTCTTTGGAATTAATGTCACATAATCAGGTATTTGCAAAGGAGTACAGAGGCTAATGGCTCATCCCCAATCTTACTGGTCTCAGATGAAACATAATTTAGAATAAAGTATTGTGTTAGAAGAGACACCATAGCTGCTTAAAATATGCAGCTGCTATCATTTACATTTGCTGTGTGGTTATTTTCTCACTTACTTACAAAGAAAGTGGTTAGCTGTCACCCCAGCTTTCTTCCATAGTAAATCATAGATCATTTTTGTTAAAGTTTGTTCTTTGCATTTAAACATAACTGGGCCATTACGGCTGGTTGCCACCATAAACAGACATGTGATTTGCATGTCTCTATAAGCACATAGGAGCAGCAAATGAGGGGCCTCACATTAGTATTTTACTCTGCCTCCCCTCCATCGTGCAGAATTAACAACTGCCAGGGAAATCGATTCATAACTAAATGTCTAATTGAAGAGTTAGGACAGGATAATATACACTTGCCAAAGTAAGATTTGATGTGGAATTTAAATCTTGTCTCTAGCTCGAGACACCACCATGGTTAGAAATGTAAATTATTTCCTTCAAGACTCATGCAGGTGGAAGGAATAATTCTTGGGTTAATGGATATGTGGGAATTCTCCCTCCTACTGGCAATTTTAGGTGCACATTTATTATTAAGTTTTTGGGCTCAGGACTCCTCTCTCTACCATGGGCACCATCCCCAGCGAGGAAGATGTGTTTGGATTCCATCAAATTCTTAAAGTTATACTTGTATTAGCTTTGAATGATTCTAGTGGAGCTTGTCACTAGCTGTGACAGGATTATTTATGAGTTAAAGGATTCTGACTCAGTTAGAAGAGCACTAGAGCTCCCAGCCCTGGTGGAAGGAAGCAGAATTGACAGGATGGCTCTTCAGGGAAGCATGTTGTTTAATGTGACTTTCTTCATGGAAGCATTTCCTTAGAGATTTGACAGCAAACCCCTAGGGACCTGGGCCTGAGGTGGTGCTGGTTTGTCAGAGACCCCTGCTGTGGGCATTGGTTATGGGTAGGAAGAGGAGGGGTGTATGTGTGTGTAGAGTTGACTTGGATATCCCTGGATTCATGCTCAGGGTACCTACAAAATGAAAAAACCCCTCCAAAATGTTCTTTGGACAAATTTTAATATGTTGGAAGAAAAGATCTAAATGACTATTCTAAGAAAGGCAAAAATTATCTTGGACTCTCTTATACGTCTTTTCTGATTTAGTGTCTGGATTGCCATTTGGTTGGGTTGAAGTGTGTCCATAATCTCAGCACTAGTTGAAACCCTAAATGTCTTACTAGGATCTTGCCAAGGGGGCAGCTTCATTGTGTGAGGCAGATGGGTGATGTGGTGAGACCAGAGAAGAGAAAAGGCAGGGTCAACTTGTTCCTGGAGGGCACTGAGCCAAAGTTTAGAGGCTAGCACTGCTGAGGCTCCCTGCATAACATCCACCCCATGTGGGGTGAAATCATAGCACTGCGGACTGAAAAGGGCCCTGGACTGACAGTCAAGTATGTTGGTCTTTATCATTGGCCTGACAGAAGAGTGCAGGACGTTCACTATAGCCCTGTGCAAATACTGCAGCTTCCTCATCTGTAACTTTGTTCTATTCCTTCCTTGGGTTATGGTGAAAGGCAAACCATAAAAGCACTCAGAAACTTAAAGGATGCTTGATAATAAACCTTTATAAGAATCCAAGCTGGACTCTCTGAAACCAAATCCCACACTGTAGCAAATAAGTAGGAGTAAGGTTTTTATTCTTTGGTGATTTGTTAGAAAATATTTTACTATTTGACTCAATGCCTGTAGCACAGTGGTTACAGTGCCAGCCACATACACCAAGGCTGGCAGGTTCGAATCCAGCCCGGGCCAGCTAAAACAGGAATGAGAACTGCAAAAAAAAAAAAAAAAATAGCCAAGCATTCTGGTGGGTGCCTGTAGTCCCAGCTACTGGAGGCTGAGGCAAAGACAATCACTTAAGCCCAAGAGTTTGAGGTTGCTGTGAGTTGTGATGCCATGACACTCTACTGAGGACTCTGTCTCAAAAAAAAAAAATTTACTATTCCTTGTTATACATACAAGGATATGATCATCAGAATTGCACTACGTAACAGCATTTTCTTCTGAAATGATTTACAAGTTGCAGGCCAGATGGACATGGGTTAATTATTCTTGCCCTGTGCTCTAGGCAGTATTATTCTAAAATCTTAGATTCTGAACTCCTAAAAAGTTGATATTCTACCCCACCCAGCATTTTATCTTAAAAGCTCATCATAAGAAGTACACTCTAATTATCAAAATACCCCAACTTGGTTTTCATACACCTGCTTTTGTTTGTGTGTCTAAAATATATAGGATAATTGCCATTAATAGAAGTCTGATGTCTTTCCCAAAAGACATCACATCATTCCCAAGTCATTTATTTCTCTTAGTCACTACATTACTGCCCAGGTTTGTACTTATAAATAGACAAGTACAGTAATATGACACTAATATAGTGACTAAGATAAATAAATGATTCTAAGTCAACAGCATGACAAATGGTCAGACCAAGCACGCACTCCCTGGTTATTACAACCCTTTACTATGATATATCGGTATGCAATCTAGCATTTCATATAATGTAGAAGTTATTAATTCACTCACAATAAGTGAAGGTGTCCAGGTCTTCCAACTCCTCTGCAAATACAAATGGAAATCGATTAGGCAAACTTTTTTGATTATGACCTGGACCACTATCTTCCTCTTTTTTGCTATTATATACTTAGAAAAAAACATGTGGTTGTTCTCAGCTGGAAAAAACAAACTTAGAGAAAACCTAGTCCTTCCCTCTCTTTGCACAGATAATAATGCTGTGGCTTTCTTAGCCAGAGGAATTTGAAAATAAGAAGGGGCCTTAGAACTATGTGTCTGGCACATAACAGGTGTTCAGTAAATGCTTGTTTGATAATGAACTCTAGGGACAAGAGAGCTTTCATAGCAAAACACAATCACGTGGAAAAATAAGGGACTTGGCCAATGTTCACAGGGCTGCAAGGGAGTCAAGATATCTAGACTCAGTTCTGTCATCAACAGCTATACAAAGCACCTTACTTCTAAAGAGGTTTTCTCTGTTTCCATCATGAATAATACTTTCTGTTTTAGAAAGTGCTTGTACTTCACTTTGAATAACACTGGCCTAAGGAAACCATTCTTCCATCCTAAAAGTATGAACCTTTGAAAAGTCCAGATAGTATTAGGCAGAGTCCAGACTTGGTGTAGAGGGAGCAACAGGAAAAAAGACGAACATTTACTTTCAAAAACAAAAGATAATTAATCTGTGAAATAAGGGTTAAATGTTAAGTTCTGATATTTAGATCAACTCAAACTGATCCTGAAAAAACTAGACATCTCATACCATTAGTCATGGTGATTATTTATGAGAGGTTCCTATCTAATAAAATGGTAGTGGAAATGAATGAGACTTTGAGAATCATATCTGGTCTTAGGAAAGCTTGCATTGGTACCACAACAATTCCCAGGAGCAAGTGTTCTTTGCACAATGGCTAAGTGCATTACTGACCTTTCTACATAAGAAATTTTCTTTGGAAATGAGACTGAATTCTAAGTCGAGCATTCTCTTAGGGGTACGTCAGGACCAACAGAAACAAAGAGAGTAATCACAGAGCTGCAAAGATGAGAGAGCCAATAATAGGTGTTTTCACTCTATTATCAATCAGAGGGATCTGCCTGTCTTGGTTTAAATCTCAATCACAATTACTTGACTTTGACTTTAATTGCGTTAGGGAAAGCTATGGCTGTCTGACACATTTCAAGTGGAAAAAAAATTAACTGGATTTGTTTGTGGGAATTTCACACCATCAAAACAGACAGGTATACCACTGTTAAATTATAGAAATTCAATACAATTTTAATTCATGCATTCATATTTCTAAATACTCTAGGATAACAGGTGATTTGGCTAAACCTAATGGAAGAACATGACTTCCCATCCCTCAATGAACTAATTTTGTTAGAAATGGCTTTTCATGTAACAGAGCTTCACTCTTACTTTTGAAGCACTGAATAGAAACAGAGAAACATGTAATAACAGTTGAACATTGACAGTTTTTCACTTAACAGTCATGGTGCAAGGGTGTATGGCACACCTGCTGGGTGAAGGACTCAACTACAACTTGGACTACACCTAACAAATGCAAACTTGTAGCCTAATCATCTGTGCCTTCATATTAATCTAAAATAAAAAAGTAAAAAACAAAAATGAATTGAGAGCTTTTTTAATACAACAGATTATCCCTCTTTCTTTTTGATGGGTTAATTATTGTTGCCCTGTCCTCTAGGCAGCATTATTCTAAAATCTTAGATTCTGAACTCCTAAATAATTGATATTCTACACCCATCTACAATTTTGTCTTAAAAGATCATCATAAGAAGCACATTCCAAATATTAAAATACCCCAACTTGGTTTCCATTCCACAACTCTGATCTAGATTACTCATAGACAGTAACTGACACTCCAGGAGATTTGAGGAGAAATAAATACACAGGAACCATCAACTTTGGCCATCAGTGGAGTATCTCACGTAGCTGTTTCCTGCTGCTTCCTAGTTTTTACTTTAAAGACAGGTGTTCTTAATAATTCATCTATACAACAAGCTCTTTAGCTATAGAAAAGACCAGCTGACATTTTCCGAAGTGTGTTGATATCACTTTTCTCATTTATTTTATAGCAGTAGTCTAAAGCAGGTGTCTAAAATAATCTACAAATAATCTCCAGTTAAAAATAGAGATTCTTGGGTTCTACCACAAACCTAATGTATTTAAATATATCACATATTCCTGCTGATAGGGTGCTATGTTGCAGAAGAACTTGATGATGGGGAAGGGAGAAAGCACTGGTGCTTTCAGACTAGAAGAGGAGGCCATGGGAGGGTTTCTTGCCTCTATATAGACAGAGATCTCTGCAGTCAGCCTACAGGTCACCTGGTCATTCTCCTATTCAGACAGTCCTAACCTTGACTGGATGGATTGGCCCCAAACTACAGATGCCTCAGGTATATTTGTGGAGAAAAGAACTAGATATCTGAATAGTACAACTCCCCTTTTCTTTAGTTTTTGCAGAATATCCCCTATGCCAGGATTTACCTTTCCCTCAGTCTCATGGAGGCTTTAAAATTTGAACATCTTCTCTTGTTTAAAAAAACACGATTCTGCAACTTATGTTGGCGGGTGCATGTGGGCTGCATAATGTGCTAAAATCCTACATTAGCTTTGGTTCAATAATCTTGACTCTCTCACCCAACACAAATCATAATCTTCTCTTTTCCTTCACCACTCACCCCATAGTGAGTTAGGAAAGAATCCTGCCCCACTTAATAATGTTTTGAATCTGTCTCATTCCCAACTCAGAAAATGTACTGCTTGATTACTCTGGTTGTCATGGCTACAGGTCTAATTTCCCTCCAGATCTGTCTTTCGGTGTCATCTCTTCCCTATATGTTTGATCTGTAAGGGAGCTTTTCAGAAATTCATCTAGGATGTGTCATGAGGGAATAAGACATTAGGACATCAAAGCAGGCCATCGGTAAGCTTAGTTTCAGAGAATAATTACTAGTGTTCTTGATGGTATATTTAGGGGAAAAATATAAAAAAATCAATCTTCCCAAATTCTCCTGTTAGTTATTGACACTCTCCTTCTTTCTTTGCCTGAATGTTTTTGAGTTTTTCTTGCAGTCTGTATGCTCAGCTCTCATCTAATAAGCTTACTGAACCTCTTAAATATTTCCTGAAGATTCTCATTGCCATTGGCAATGAAACCGTCTTCATTTTAGTTTCTCTTCTTCACTTTGGTTTTTCTTTTCCTGCTTTTAAAGGTGACAACGTGGACTGTTCTTGCATTACTCTGAACTGACTACTGTTAAGAAAATATTAGCTGTTTGAAATCATCATCTTACTAGTCTCTGCTTTACTAGGGAAATGAAGTGGCTTAAATTATTCAGAGGATTATTCAGCAATTTAGTTAGAAACAGTGATTGTTCAGTATTCTTCTTTTATATTTAATGCAATCTGGCCTTAATATATTGCTTCAATAACATCTCAGTTGCCAATGAGAATTTTTGCCTTGCAGGGTTCCAACTTGCTCAACAGGACCAAATTTAGAAATTCTATGTAAATTGACACTGCCATGTGAATCTTTCCATAAAGCAAAGACAATTCAGTGATTCAGATACTTACCTATTTTGGAAGATTCCCAGCCTTTCTTTTCATTCCTCTTCTTAGTGGTTCATTTTAAAGAAATCACCTACCGATTTGAGAAGAAAAGATAAAATGAATGGCTAATTTATGGATAATTTGGGCCTCATATAGTCTGGAAGGAGAATGTGGTAACTGTCCTGGCCTGAGTAGACATGAGATCCTGGAGCTCCTTAAGGGGAAAATGTTTCAGCAAAAACACAGTTGAAAGGATTAGTGCAGTCGTTTGGAAGCAACCAAGTTTTTTAAAGCTCGCCTAGTGTCTTCACAGATTCACCTGCTCATACGCATGGGTGGAGCCAGGCTGACAGACTCATCAAACTATGACAGACACGTGGAAAAAGCTTTCTAATGCTTGATGAAGCACAAATCCAAATGGAACAACATGAATAAATTCATTCTTGGGATTTGTTAATAAATGCATTAGATGTCTTGAATATTTAATTCTCTTGTTCCCAATAATATTTGTTGACATGGAAGATAATAAAATGTAATGACTCCTAACCTCTTAAATGGGAATAATCCCTAAGAGCTGTCATTAAAATGTGTAACTATAGAAAATGATTGAGTTTTGGTAGCTAAAAATAAATGTGTTGTCCTACTTGAAATAAGTGTTTGATGGATATTACAACCTTCTCTTGAGGAAAAAAAATGAAAATAATTGGGGGTTTGTATATGCCTCGGTAACTCTATTTTTAGACTTTGTGGAATATCTTTTGCCCATTGTGTCTACTTTGAATTGTTTAGTGTCAGAATATTAATTTTAAAGACAATCAGATAGATATGCTAAAGGAACTATAGTTGAGAAACTACCTAAAGAATTTAACCACTTACCACGACCTATCTCAAATTTAATACACTTAAAATACCTGTCTCTGGGTTAATTAATCTGACAACAGAACAAGTTGTCTTCCCAGTATGATTTTCTAATGACTCCATTCAGGAATTTAGCAATGGTAAAGGACCTTAGCATCCTTGTACATATGAAAAATGACCGTGGTTATAGAAATCAATAACTGGATTTTCCCTGCATTGTCATAATGTTCTAAGCCAAGAATATGTATTATCACTCTCATTTTTTAAATGGTGACATGAAACCCCTAGGTAGTTGACTTTTTGAGGCTCCTGGTGGCCAAGCTTTTGTAGAAACTTGATCTTAGGGGGAAAACAAAAAAAAAAAGAAAGGTAACAATAGAGGAATAATTTGACTTGTTACATTTCTCTGAGTTCCCACCCTGTTCTGAAATACTCTGAATTACCAGAGAAGGAGTAAGGTACAGTGAGTGTATTTAATTTTACTCTATTTCTTTGAAAATTAGAAGTCTGAATAGGTGCCAAATCTCTAATTAATCAAGACAGGCATCTAGAAGACCTGCTATCAGGTCGTGATGGATGACAGAGAATCTCCCTTTGTGGTGGTGGGGATTAGCCATGTATCTGCTTCGAGCAGATACTTCTCCACACTTTCTTGTTTAGTAACATTTACGGTGGTTTTTCATTGCTGTGCTGAGGCAACATCTTTCCCCCCCCCCTTTTTCAGTAGGAGGAATTATTGACCTTTTGCATACATAGCATTTAATGAGGCCCCTGTGCTGCTAAATGAACTGAGATTCAAATGCTAGTCATTCAGGTGATTGGGAAGAGCTCTGTACAGCCAGGCTTTATGACTCACATCTTAAAGAAATTTGTTCTCTGAAGGAATTGGAATTAGTCCCATGTAATTTTCAATGTCCTCAACTCTGAGCCTTCCATTCTGCATGGTGTCAAGGTAAACTCTCTCTTAATAGCCCCTAAGGTGGCAGGGAGGATTATATTTTGGAGCAATCCTTCATAAGTTATTTGAGAAGGTAAACAGAAATAGAGAAAAAGAAAATATATTTTGTTTGTGGCCTTTGAAATCCATATCCAGGAAAGAGTCTTTGAAATCTATATCACTTTATGGCTGCATTATAAATTTTGCTGAGTTCCACATTACTCTGAAAGTACAAACCTGTTATAATGTTATACATTATCACAAGGATTCAGATATACTCTGGGTCAAATTATAGCTGCTAAAACTACCCCACAGAAAGTTCTCAGCTATTAACTTGGAAACAAATTTGTTCTCTTTCTTATTTTCTGAAGTAGAAATGGATTCTTTTGTGCCTATATACAAGAGAAATAAAGAGGGTCTCTATGTTAAAAATAGTGTACTACTTCCACCTTATATTATATATACAAATAGAGAGGCATAGTGGTTTCAGAGCTTCATACCTTTCCTAGAAGCATGAGAACTAAATTGTGCCTATCCATTCTAGAAGATTTGTTTTTCAAGTAATGTTCTAATGAGGCTGCCATTTTGGATATTAAACACTCCAAAATCCTTCAGCTGACAGAAAGAATACCAATTTTACTTTATTCAATAAAGATTTTTATAAGTGCAAAACACCTGCCAGTTGTTGAATCTTGCAAACAAGCTCAAAGAAGATATAGTTCCTTTCTTTAAAGAGCTTATAGTGGAGCAGAAAATCAGTCAATATTGACAACAAAGTATGATGAGTGACAATGGAAGCACAAAAACCATGGAGAAGGGACATCATACCCTTCGGTGAGGTTAGAGAAGTGGTGTCTACAAGTCTTCTTGGATAAAATGACACCTAAGTCAGGGAGCAAAGGGCACATAGAAGGTGATTAGGAAAAGACTGGAACATGGGGAAAGCTTACCAGCTAGCAGGAAGAGCATACGCGAAGAGCCTTGTGTTAGACAATGTGTAGAGAGACAGAATGGTTTGCAAGGTTGGAGGAGGTGAGTCCTTTTGAGAAAACCAGCAGAAGTAAGCAGGAGCCTCATCACGATGGCCTTGTTTTCCTCACTAACCAACTTGGACTTTACTTTTGGAGGATGCATGATGCTCCTGACAGGTTTTAGGGTGGCATGAAGAAGCACATGTCTTAGAGCACTTGGGAATGGGTGGAGGTGAGCAAGACTGGATGCTGGAAGATCATCAGAATGTGAGAGATGATAGTGGCCTTGGTCAACAGACGAATAGATTGGATATAAGGGAGCAGGTAGGGAGGAAGCTTAGCAGATTTTGACTAGGACATCTGAGTGAAATGTAGGGCCAGAATCAGTTTGGGAATACGCTAGTCATGGGTTTTGAGTTTGAGGTTTTGGATTTTCAATATATTGCATGGTATCCTAGAGGAGAAAGAACTAATAATAATGTTGCCCAATTAGGTGATGCTTGCCAGAGAAAGGGGGAAAGGAGTGGGGAGAGTCTCAGTTTCAGGCAGTAATCCCAGAATTGACGTATTATAGGCAGAAGACAGAGGAGCATAAACCAAAAATCTGAATGGTGAGGAAACAGCATAGGATGAACAGCCAGAACCTGAAGCTCAGGGGCAAAGAACACAGCTGTGAGGTTGGTACTGAGCCTCTTCCACTCATCAAAAGTTTTGGCTGCATATCTTGAGCAAAAAGTCCAAGAAGAGGTGCTGGTCAGTGTCCATGTTTTCAGCCCAAGTACTGAAAGATCAGGGATTTAAGAATTGCCATTGATTGGTAATGTAACGTGTCCCATGTTAAGACTTTGTAAGGACCAAGCTGACTCCATTTTATAAAAACTAACTCCATCTTGTTCCTCAGCCTTCATTTTGCAGCTGCATACCAAGGGCATTAGGTAACCTACACCCTCCCCCGCCCCTCATCCTTGCATCTGCCCCGAGTAATAGGAACACACTCTCAGACCCCTAGCAATAGCATCTTCCTCCCAGACTAATCAGCCAAGGACAAGTACTGCTCAGTCCCCGAGACCCCCTATCAGCTCACCCCAGCGGCTCACCTCACACCGCCTCCCTTTTTCCTTTCTGTACCCTTAAAACCCCCCTCCTTTTTGTGTTCGGGGGCTTCTCTGCTCTCCTGCTGCACCAGGATCGGGAAGCCCAGGCTTGAGTCTGTAAATAAACAACCTCTTGCTCTTGCATCGGACTTGGTCTCCGGGTGATTTATGTGAAGGATCCCGTGAGTTAGGCACAAAAACTTCATGGAAGCTTATTAAAAGTGGTGGAATATCATGAAGACTTTATGGATAGGAAGGCAACTATGTAGGTTATTGGAGGTCACCTGACAGATTGGCTAGGAACAGGGGAGCAGGTATTCCAGGCAGAGGAACAACATTTCAAAGAACCACATTCTTCATGGTCAAAGAATTACCTGTATGTGCCACAGGATTTTTGGTTAAACAGATCAGAGGCAAAACACAGAAATATGAATTTTTTTTTCAAAACACATGTGTTGGTTTGGAATTTAATGAATGAAGAAACTCGATTCAGGCTGGACATGTGGCTCGTGCCTTAATCTTAATACTCTGGGAGGCTGAGGCAGGTGGATCGCTTGTGGTCAGGAGTTCAAGACCAGACTGGGCAAGAGCGAGACCCCATCTCCACTAAAAATAGAAAACTTAGCCAGGCATCACAGCAGGCACCTATAGTACCAGCTACTCAGGAGGCTGCGGCAAGAGGCTCACCTGAGCACAAGAGTGTGAGGTTGCTGTGAGCTATGACACCACAGCACTCTACCCAAGGTGACAGAGTGAGATTCTGTTTCTAAAAAAGAAAAAATACTTGATCCAGAGAAGTAAAGTTACTTATCTGAGGTGTCACAGCAACCAAAGATAAGGCAAGATAATTGGCCAGGTAAACTCACTGTTAGTTCTGGGGTTCCCACCTCCTTACCCGGCCCAATACATCTAAGCTTTTGGGAGACATTTTTAGTTAAACAGTATTATTAGTCATGGAATGTAGAGACTGTGTTAAAGAAGCCAGAGTAAAACAGAAATCAATATACATTTATCATAAAAAATAAGATGCTAGAAGGGATTAGCCCCAGGTGGCAGACATATAGGTATATCTAAAATGTAGCATAATGGTATCATAAGAGGCTTCTGAAGTGTATAATAAGCCCAGGCTGACTAGATAAATGTTAGGCATAATGCTAAGTGAGGTATGGTGAGAACATACTGCTCTCTGATAAATACCCAATTTGAAGGTGCTTTTCAATTAGAAATACCTAACTAGCAATTGGCAGGTTGACTGCACCTGTTATGATATTTATTTCAAATACCATTTGTAAAAGAGAACATGAATTTGTTTTTAATTTTTATATTATATACAAAATATGTATGTAAATACATATGCGTGTATACATGCCTCTGTCTGTCCATCTATTTTCTATCTATGAGGCTATTACAGCAGATAGATACTCTGCTAAAGGAGAGTATTAAGTAGGTCTTCCTGTCTGCCTTCCTACCTTCCTCCCTTCTTTTCTTCTGTTCTTCCTCTTATGAGGGGAGGTTCTTTGCTTTCTAAGGAGATTAGATTTCAAACGATGCTTTTAACAGTTTTGCTTTACTCTTTTGGATAAAATGGCAAGTATGTATTACATGCTGCTTGTATGATATTTGACAAATATGAAGCTATTGTACTTTGCCGTGTATGCACTCCCATATATAATGTGCACCAATGTTTTTGGCCTGAATTTTCAGGAAAATGGCCCTGAGAAAATGGTCCACCTTGGGTTGAGAGAGACACAGCTGGAGGGCTAATGCTTCCCTGGTGAATGTGTAGATCACACTGCCCTCCTGCTGCTGTCTCTTCCCTCTCTGCTGGGAGATAGTCCCTCCCTGCCACATCAGGGGTGGTAGCCCAGAGGGCTGCGTTTGTGGCTGGCAGGGTGGTAGCTTCTAAGGCCACTTGGCCTATGGACAACCAGGCAGGTCCCTGAGACCTGCATGGGGCTCTCAGTCCTCTCTGTGAGGCCGCAGCCTGTCTCTCCAGACCTGCCACCACCTCCTCCCTGATCATGGCACATGGCACAGGCCACTCCAGCTCATCCCCCAGATCCTGCATCATTGTAGAGTGAATGACCCTGAGCCCCAGTGGGAGGGCATGGAGGTCCTGGGAGGCCTACTGGACCCTCTGCCCATAGCTGCCCTTCCATGCATAATGTGCATGGAACCCTAACCCTAACGCTACTTTTTCCTTAAAAATTTGAACCAAAATGTGCACATTGTACATGGCAAAATATGGTATAAGAAATTTTCTGGCTTAGAAGGGTTCTCTAGTTTCTCCCTCATGGTAGGAACTCAGCGAATGGTGTTTGAGTGAGCAGGTGAGTAAATAACTCAGTGGTAAACTCAGGTTAGTGGAAGGAAGGACGTGAGGAGTAAGTGCTAGGATTCAAGGAGGTATCTCTGAGGACCAGTTTGAAGACACATGTAAAATTTCTCTCCCAGCCTCCTCCCCTGATACATCAGCTCCCCCAGCCACATCTTGTGCTCAAGGATCATACACCCAGGAGAGAGCCTCCAATGACCACCCCCAAAGTGACCTCCTTGAGTAGCAAGCCCAGCAAGAC
This sequence comes from Perodicticus potto, assembly GCA_963574655.1. Lineage (NCBI taxonomy): Eukaryota > Metazoa > Chordata > Mammalia > Primates > Lorisidae > Perodicticus > Perodicticus potto. Next base: position 51,745 of record CAUYRH010134472.1, read on the forward strand.
CATACCCGGTGGAAGTTCCATTCAGTTTTCCAAAAACATAGTTGATGCTTCTCAGAAGGAGAATGATGGGCAGGCAAAACCCACAGAAGCGCAGTGAATCAATGAGGATAAAACGCTGCCCTTAAGCTTAGACAAACAAAATATAATTACCAGCTAAGGAAAGGTAGAGATATTTCCAATTTTTGAACGTATTTGAAAACATCAGTTGCCCACACATGATTAGTAAGGGCTGACTAATAAAGCACATGGAAACAATAAACGCCATAGTCCTCACGCACCTGAGCAGGGGTAGGTTCTGCTGGTGAAGGGCATGGTGAATCACAGGACAGCTGGGGGATAGAAGCCAGAAAGGTAGAGTGTCAAGAAAATTTCTCTCTTGAGAAGTTTTTAAAAAGGCAAGAATAAGGAACGACATTAAAGCTTGGGTAGAAGAAATAAGTTTGACCTATCCAAGGAGCTCATCAAAGACCAGCAAGTACATTGAAGTCAGAAGGAAGCAGCTTTAACTTGACTTTCAGGAACACGACCTTTGCAATCAGACCAACCCATGATGAATTCTGGCTTTTACACTGGCTGGATATAACTGAGGACAGACTACAGAATCTCTCTAAATTCAAAATTTCTTATCTCAAAAATAACGATTACTATTTTTTTAAATTTAAATTTTATTTTATTATTTTTAAAAACAGGGTATCACTCTTGCTCAGGCTGGTCTCAAACTCCTGAGCTCAAGCAATCCACCTGGCTTTGGCCTCCCAGAGTCCTAGGATGACAGGCATGAGCCACCGCCCCTGGCTAAAAATGAGGATTATTATAGCACCTGGCTTAGCGTGTCTCTGAGAAGATTCCATGAGCTGCTGTCTATAAAACCCAAAGCTCTGCATATTGATTACTTTGTGAAATAGTGAATTTCGCATCATAGGAATGTCAAGCAGAGTTTCATCATTTCCCACCTTCAATAAAAGGGAACTGTGTGTCTGACATGGTTGAATTTGGTAATGTCAGGTCTTCTTCATGACTTTTGTTGAAGAAAGAGGCCTGTAAATTTTTTAAAAAGCCTAATACATACTGATAAACTTTACTGAAAATTCTACGGGTTATGGTTCATGAAAGGAAAAGAAACACTTTCTTAAAATCCCTGCAAATAATACGTTTACCCATGATTTTGGAAATAAGAGGAATCAAGCAAAGAATGGCAACATTTCGTCAATTTAACTATGACTAATTATCACAGGATGAGAAAAGTAATCTATGAGAGATGAAAATGATAATTTTGAATTTTTCAGACACATTTTCAGAGAAATTTATAGGGTGTATGTGATGTGTTAATTGCCGCTACTTCTAATTATGCATTATACAAAGACCCTATCTAAATCTGAGGAGCTGATGTAATTTGTTGTACTTTACTTTCTAGGCAAATGGAGACTTAATTACAGCCCTGCCCTGGTCCTGTTAGGGGGATGGCTCTTGTGCTTTTTGGGCACCTACATGAGTGTCAGAAGCCTTATTCCCTTCATTCCCACAGGGCCAGGACATCACAACTGAGAGGAGGAAGCATCTTTCATTTTTGTCTTCCTTTTGTTTCTTTATGAAACATTTTAAACATTCAGAAAATTGTAGGAATAAAAAACTCCCATGTACTTATGACCCTGATGTAACATTGTATTATATTTGCTTAATGTCATCCTGCTTTTATTTCTTTCTTTTTAAATTTTTTATTTCAAAATATTAAGGGGTACACATTTTTTTTTAACTTATACGAATTTTCTTTATTTCATTTCATTTCTTTATTTTATTTTATTTTATTGTTGGGGATTCATTGAGGGTACAAAGAACCAGGTTACATTGATTGCATTGTTAGGTGCAGTCCCTCTTATTTTTCTTTCCTGCCCCCCAAAAGTATGTCACACACTGTGACCCCAGCACCCCCTCCTTCTCTCTGCTCTCCCCTTCCTCCACCGCCCAGCATGTAGTAGGTCATTAATTGCCTTCATATCAGAATTGAGTACATAGGATTCTTGCTTTTCCATTCTTATGATGCTTTACTAAGAATAACGTGGGTGGCGCCTGTGGCTCAAAGGAGTAGGGCGCTGGCTCCATATGCCAGAGTTGGTGGGTTCAAACCCAGCCCTGACCAAAACTGCAAAAAAAAAAAAAAAGAATAATGTGTTCCACTCCCATCCAGGTTAATATAAAAGATGTAAAGTCTCCATCTTTTTTAATGGCTGAATAGTGTGGTACACATGTTTTTATTCCATGGACACCTTGTGTAATGCTTCGTGTGCCTGTCACGTAAAGTGTTCATTGTACCCGATAGTTTTTACCTCTCAACCTCTCCCACGTTCCCGCCTTCATTTTCAATGTTTTTTTTTTTCTCTTTGTGCCTGTGTGTGTCCACTGTGTCCCAAGTATTAGTAAGGACATATGGCGAATGCTTTCCATTCCTGAGATGCTTCATTTAGGAAAATGCTCTCCAGTTCCATTCATTGTCTTGATCCAAAAGAAATGATTTAATTTCTTTTGATGTTCTATGATGCATGTATAAAGCAATTTTCTTATGCAGTCAAGAATTGATGGGCGCTTAAGTGGATTCCACATCTTTGCAAGCGTGAATTGTGCTCTGATGAACATTCAAGTGTAGGTGTCTTTTTGACATAATGACATCTTTTTCTTTGGGTATGTACACAGTAGTGGAATTTCTGGACCGAAAGGCAAGTCTAATGTATTTCTTTGAGGACTCTCCATATAGTTCTCTGCAGAGGTTGTACTAATTTTTAGTTCCATCAACAGTGTATATATGTTTCTTTATCTTATCTATTTATAAATGCATCTACATTGGCATTTTTTTTTTTACTTTTTAATTATGACTGTTATGATAGGGTTGAGGGGATATCTCTTTGTGGTTTTAATTTGCATTTCCATGATTAGTGATGCTGATCATTTTTTCATATTTTTTTTGCCATTTATCTATATTCTTTTTTTCCCTGCCCCTCTTTTATCTATATTCTTTTGCAAACCCCTGTTCTTGTCTTTTGTTCACTTTTTAATGGGATTGTTTGTTTTTTTCTTGTTGATTTGTTTGTGTTCTTTGCAGATTCTGGATATCAGTCCTTTATAAAGGACTGATATCCAGAATCTGCAAATATTTTTTTCCATTCTCTAGGTTGTTGACTTACTCTGTCAATGTTTTCTGTTTCTGTGGGGAAGATTTTTAATTTAGCTAAGTCTCATAAGTTCCATTTCTTTGTTTTTGTTGTTGCTGTATTTGCCTTTGAAAACTTAATCATAAATTCTTTCCCTAGACCAATGTCTAGAAGAGTTTTTTCCTTCTAGGATTTTTATGGTCTCATGACTTAAACTTAAATCTTTTATGCATCTTGAATTAATTTGTATCCTGCTCTATTCTTTTGTGTGTGCTCATCCAGTTTTGAACAGGGCTCTCTTTCTCAGTGTATGTTGTTTTCTGCTTTGTCAACGATCAGTCAGTTGTAGGTAGGTGGTTTTATTTCTCGGTTCTCGATTCTGATTTAGTGGTCTATGTGTATACCTTTAAACAAGTACCATGCTGTTTTGGTTACTGTAGCCCTGTAGTATAATTTGAAGTCAGGTGATGTGATGTTTCCAGATTTGTTCTTTTTGCTTAGGATTGCTTTGGCTATTTAGCCTCTTTTTTGGGTTCCAAGTTGAAGATTAGAATTATTTTTTTATAGATCTGTGAAATATGACATTGGTATTTTAATGGGTATAGCATTGAATCTGTAAATTATGGATATTTTAACAATGTTGATTCTCCAAATCCATGAACATGGAATGTTCTTCCATTTGTTTGTGTCATCTATTATTTCTTTCATTAGTTTTTCATAGTTCTCCTTGTTGAGATCTTTACTTCCTTGGTTAAGCATATTACTAGATATTTTGTATTTTGGAACTATTGTAGATGGTATTGAGTCCTTGATTTAACTCTCAGATTCACTGTTACTAACATGTAGAAATGCTACTTATTTGTATACACTGACTTTGTAACAGACTTTGCTGAATTTATTTATCAATTCTATGAGCTTTCTAGAGGATTTGTAGGGTTTTCTAGATACAAGATCATATCATCAGAAAACAGGAATACTTTGACTTCCTTTCTCAATTTTGATACCCTTTATTTCTTTCTCTTGCCTAATTGCTCTGACTAGGATTTCCAAAACTATGTTGAATAGAAAGGTGACAGGGGATACCCTGCTTTTTCCAGTTTTTAGAGGGAATGCTTTTACATTTTTCCCATTCTGTATGATGTTGGCAATGGGTTTGTCACATATGACTTTAATAAATTTGAGATATGTTCTGGATATGTCTAGTTTGTTGAGGGTTTTTATGATAAAAAAGGGTAGTGGATTTTATCAGGTGCTTTTTCTGCATCTGCTGAAATGATCATATGGTCTTTGGTTTTGCTTCTGTTTATGTGGTGAATCATGTTTATTGATTTGCATATGCTGAATCATCCTTAAATCCCTGGGATAAAAATGACATGATCATGGCGAATTTTTTTTATTTACTTTTGGATTCTGTTTGCTAGTATTTTGCCAAGAATATTTGCATCTGTGCTCCAAAGGCATTTTGGTCTATAGTTTTCTCTTTTTGTTTTATCCTTTCCTAGATTTGAATGTCAAGGTGATCCTGACTTCATAGAATAGTTAGGGAGGATTTTCTTCTTCTTGATGGAATAATTTCTGTGGGATAGATACAAATTCTTCTCTGAAGGTTTTATAGAATTCAGCTATGAATCCGTCTTATCTGGGGATTTTGGGGAGGGTAGGGGTAGATTTTTAAATTATTGCTTCAATCTCATTGCTCATTATTTTTTGTTTGGGATTTCTGTTTCTTCTTGATTCAGGCCTGGGAGGTTGTGCATTTTCAGGAATGTATTCATTTCCTCTACATTTTCTGGTTTGTGTATATAGAGGTTTTCATAATATTCATGGATGATATTTGGTCTTCCTGTAGTATGTGTATCAGTTATGATTTCTCCTTTTCCATTTCTGATTAAGGTTATTTGAGTACTTTCTTTTCCTGATTAATCTGGCTGGTGGTCTATTTATTTTATTTATCTTTTCAAAGAACAAAGTTTTCGTATCATTGCTCCTTTGTATTGTTTTTTCTGGTTTCATTTCCTTTAGTTCTGCTCTGAGCTTTGTTATTTATTTTTTTTCCTGCTGGCTTGCAGTTTGGTTTGCTCTTCTTTTTCTAGTTTCTTAAGGTATGACCTGAGGTTGTTTATTTGTGATCTTAATGTCTTTTTGATTAGGCATTTAAGGCTATGAACTTTTCCCCTTAACAATGCTTTTTCTCTATCCCACAGATTTTTGATAGCTTGGGTCCCCTTTATCATTCAGTTTGAGGAATGTTTTCATTTCCATCTTAATTTTATCATTGACACAAAGATAGTTCAGCAGCACATTACTTAATTTCCATGACTTTTAAAGATTATTCCACTGTGATCTAATAAGATACTAGCTATGATTTTTTTTTTTTTTTTTTTTTTTTGGTTTAAGCTATGATCAGTCTTGGAAAATGTCCCCTGTGCTGATGAGAAGAATGTATACTCAGTAATTTTGGAGTACAACATTTTGAAAATGTCTGTTTGGTCCATTTGTTTAAGAGTCTCATTTAAGTCCCGTGTTTCTTTATTGATTTTCTGCTTTGATGATCTGTCCATTTCCATCACTGGGGTGTTGAAGTCCCTAGAAATTATGATGCTGCTGTTTATTTCTTTGCTTACATTTAGTAAAATTTGTTTTATAAATATGGTTTCTCCTGTGTTGGATGCATTATATACTTTTCTTCTTATTGAATTGCTACCATTACCATTCCATTACCATTATATAACAAACATCTTTTTTTTTTTTTTTACCATTGTTTATTTAAAGTCCATTTTATCTGACTTGAGAATGGCTACACTTGCAAACTGTTGGTTTCCATTTGTTTGGAATCTTTTTTCCATCCCTTTACCTTAAATATATGTAGTTCCTTATGAGTTAGATGTGTTTCTTAGAGACAGCATATAGTTGGATTTTTTTGTTTTCTCATCTAGTGTGTGTCTTTTAAGTGGGACATTAAGACAGTCTGCATTCAGTGTTGATATTTAGGATAATTTTCTGTGCCTCATGCTGGATGATATCTTGTTTTGTTTTCCCTTTTGTGGTATTGTTTTATAGAGCTATGAGCTTTAACTTTCAGGTATTTTTACTCTGTTGTGCTTTTCCATGTATAATTCACTTCAGAGTATTGTTTGTAGGGCAGGCCTAGAAATCACAAATTCCCTAAATGTTTGCTTGCCTGAAAAAAGTCTTTACTTCTCCATAATTTATGAAACTTAGTTTTGCAGGATACAATATTTTTGACTAGAAATTTTTCTGTTTAAGGAAGACTAAAAATGGGGCCCCAATCCTTTCTGGTTTATAAAGTCTCTGCTGAGTAGTTTGCTGTTATCCTGATGGATTTTCCCTTGTAAGTTAGTTGTTTCTTTTGTCTTGCAGCTTGTAGAGCTTTCTCCTTCATGCTGACTTTGGCCAGATTGATTAGTATGTGCCTTGGAGATTGCTATTTGCTATGAATCTTCCAGGTTTTTGATAGTCATCTTGTATCTGAATGTCTGAATCTCTGGTGATAGCAGGGATGCTTTTCTCAATAATTCCTTCGAACAGGTTTTCTATGCTTTTAGTTTTTCTTTTTCTCCCTCTGGGATACGTATAATTTGTATATTGGCTTCTTTCACATAATCCCATATTTCTCTGAGTGATTTTTCATTCTTCTTTATTCTTCTTTCTACAATAATGACTGACTGGGCTAGTTTCAGAGCCTTATCTTCAAGCTCTTAGATTCTTTCTTCGCTTGTTATAACCAAGTTGTTGAAGCTTTCTGCTGTGTTTTGGGGATCCTTAATGGCTCTTTCATTTCTTTGAGTTCTGTTATATAATTTCTTGTGTTGTCTTGGTCTTTAGCAAATTTTACTATCTATCTTATTTGCCAACCATATTCTTAATTCCATTGCTGGTATTTTGATGATCTCTCATGATCCTTTGTGGGTGGTGAAATAGCTTGTTTTATTTTTTCCCCATGGTTTTAGAGGATTTTTTGCATTTTTTTTTAATTACCTGAAACCTTTTCTCTCAGTTCAGGGAAGACAGGTTTGTAGCACAGGAAATTGTCCTACTTTGTGAGCAGAAGGAGAGATCCCTAGATGAGCACGTTTGTGACTTATTCTGCAATATTGGCTTGGTAATATAGGGGAAGAAACACTGACAGCTTGTAATGCAGTTTTTCTGTGTTGTCCCATTCCTCTGCGATTGTCACAGTCCAAGGTGGTGCTGGATGATCTCTTTGTGAAGTGGTAAGTTGTTCACCAGTTGTTCACCACTGTTGGAAACTCAGGTCAGGGGTTGGTCAAATCCCTCTCTATGGAAGTTGATGTTGTGAGAGATTATGATCATGGCAGTGGAAGCTAGTTGAGCCTGTCTAGACAGTTGTCATGGGGTGTCAGGGATACGGACATTTGCTCCACCTGGGTCCAGCTGTAATGGTGGCTTGTGACCTGGTAGAGTTTTGGACCATGAGGGTAGCTCCCACTAGGGAGTGAGTGGGAGCTACTTTGGCTGGGGCCATGAAACCCAGTCACAGCTGCAGGAATCTTGGGCATGGGGTTATGAGGCCTCAGGGCTGGATTCTGAGTGGTGGGGGCTCTACCCCTGCTCAGAACTCACTGAAGCCAGTCTCAGTGGGGATTTTTAGGTGAAATCTGTGGTGTCTGTTCACTCAACTTCCCGGAGAGGGGGAGCAGTGCTCAGCTCCCAGGCATGAGTGCATGAGAGCATTTCCTTTCCAACCTTGTTAGAGCAATGCAGAGGCAGATGCAGTATAGCAGAGCCCTGTGTAGACCAGGTACTCTGTACCTGAGAGCACAGAATGGCGTCAGGGACAGTGACCCAGGAACTGAAGTGACTGGGCCCCTGTTGTTCCCATTCTGTAGTGCAATGTTGCTGTACAGACTCCTAGTCATACCAGAGCTCTGTGGTGGTGTTGAAGGCCCTCTTACAGTTCAGGCCACAGGGAGTGTGGAGTTCTGGGGATCTCTCCTCCTGTTCTTCCTCACATGTCAATTCTTTCTTCAAGTACCTTCTGATCTTGTCCTGTGGATCACTCTGTCACTTCCTTTACTCTGATTGCCCCTCATTGCTTCTCTGATGTGAAGCACATTGGTCTCTCTAAGAAGACCCTTCCACGGAGTGTATTCGCCTGCATCTTTTGGTCCTTTTCTTGAGAGCAGCATTCACAAGCTGCTTCTAGTTTACCATCTTTCCTTCTTTCTCCGCTTCTTTCTTTCTTTCTTTCTTTCTTTTTTTTTTTTTAATTTTTAGACAGAGTCTTGCTCTGTTGCCCTGGGTAGAGTGCTGCGACATCATAGCTCACAGCAACCTCAAACTCCTGGGCTCAAGTGATCCTCCTGCCTCAGCCTCCCAAGTAACTGTGACTATAGGTGCCCACTATGACTCCCGGCTAATTTTTCTATTTTTACTAGAGATGGGATCTCACTGTTGCTCAGGCTGGTCTCAAACTCCTGAGCTCAGATAATCCACCCAAACTTGATCCCCCAGAGTGCTAGGATTGCAGGCATGGGCCACCCAGCCCAGTCTTTCTCTCATTTCTTTAAGTAAATAAAATGTTACAGGTAGAGTTGTGGCCCATTTTGAGGAGCATGTTCTGGTAACCAGAAATCAGAAGCAAAACATGGTGAAAAATGTAGCTCTTTCAACACAGACTGTTCACTTTCCTTAGGGAAAAAATATACACATCTTACAGCAGGTTCTCTAAGTTTGACACTGTGCCATATACTTTCACATATGTTCAGTGGTGTGCTAGCAAACTGAATTTCCCAGGAAAACACAGTCTGATTTGTAGTGTTGGCTGATTTCCAAGATGTATAAACATGGTTACCATGAGTGATTTTAAGCTACCAACCATTTAATAACTGGCTTGTGAAATTCCTGAATATTTCACAACATGCTTTTGGGAGCCAGTTGCAGAGCTGGCTCCAGGACACAACTAAGTATTAATTCATTCATTAGATATTTATGGGGATCGTTTATGAGCTGAAAATTTTGGTAAAATAGCAGTCTTTCTTATGAAACAGATTTCAACTGGACTCTCTAGTCCTGAGAGAATTTAGGTGTGCCTATTCCCATTTTTTGGATGTGGAAACTGAGGCCCTGAGAAGTTAAGTGATGCAGAGGAGGCTGTTGATAACAGGCATCTATTTCCTTGGCATTTTGCTATGACCACACATACCAGTCTGCCTTCTGTCTGCCTGTGCCTGGGACTCCCCTGACTCTCTCTGTGCTCACCACTCTGTGACAGAGTCTGAGGAGTTAACATGCCCTGGAGCTGATGGGAATTAGGGTATAAATTCTGCATCTTCATCCTTCAAATAGGATAACCCTAAAGTAGGCATCTTACACTAGGTTCAGCAGCGTTAAGCTCACAGGATTAAGTTCCCCTCAAGGGTAACTGTCTTGAAAATGCACCTTTTACTGACTGCATGCCCTTTCTTTCTTCCTGCTCCCTTACCCATGGTATTGCATTCGTAGTATAGGACTTTCCCTGGAATCCTGGCCTCAGGGTTTGCTTCTGGGGAAACCCAAGCTAAGCCAGGCTCTCCGTTTGTCAGTTTCCAGAGCTCTGCATGCTTCCCCCCAACCTCCCGGCTTCCCTACTGCATATGCTTTGCCTTAATTTTTCTGGTTCTGCTGCTAAAATGACAACAAGACTGGGAAAGCAGCATTCCTTCTCCAACTGGGACTTCTACTTCGTACCCTGGGCAAGAACCAGGGTCACCAGAGTGTGAGAGACAACAGGATAGTCCAGCCTAACATTAAATTTATTATCGGTTTAAGCTTTGGGGCTGAGTCTAGCTCTCCCATATGCTGGATTGAGCTGACCTGAAAAAACCAAGAAGGTTGATTAAAGTCATAATTTACTTCTTACCTATAATCTGGAGCCCAGAATTACCTGGATGAGCCTGGCATATTCCCACCCCAACCCTGTTTCCTCCCTCCCAGGCCCACTCAGCAATCCAGAACCAAAACACTTCCTAAGAAAAAGGCCTCCCAAACTAATAATCCTCCCCGGAGCCCTACTATTTCAAAGCTGCTTTGTCTGGCACATACTCCAGAAGCAGTGCTTACCTCTCCCCTTTGATGCTAATTACTGGTTTAATTTTGTATCATTTCTGTGCTTAGTTAATATCTATGCCTTCCAACGGACAGAAAGTTTAGTTTACTCTGTTTTACCTCTCCAGAGATCTTTAACATTATGGAGTCTGGTCTATAGTAGATGCTCAATAAATACTTTAAAAATAAATACGTAGAAAGAAAAAAGTGAGGGATAAACCTGCTTGTTTTTGAGTTCAAGGTAAACCCCAAATGCTGACTCCACTCATGGTCCTCCTGACTCCCTGCGACACCTTGCCCTGGGCTAATCTTCGAATATCAAAAATCATCAACCCAGCTTGACATATCAGAGCAGAACCTCCCGAGTCAAAATCCAGGGTTCTAATCCTGGATATGCTATTCATGAGCTGTGTGACCTTGAATGAATTACTCTACCTCTCTGTTCCTTCATGTTTTCATTTGCAAAATGAGGAAAAGAGTATTTGGTTCAAAGAATTGTTCTGAGGGAGAGAAGCTTTAATGTAGGTAAAGTGCATACAACAGATGCTGGCACATCATGCAGCTTTTGCTTTCCTAACCCCCCAAATTGAAATCTGATATGCTCCAAAATCCAAAACTTTTTGAGTACCAACATGACAGGCAAAGATCATGCTCAAAGGAAATGTTGGTTGGCACATTTTGGATTTCAGATTTTCCATTTAGGGAAGCTTAAGCAATAGGTGTATATAAATACTCCAAAATCTGAAAAAATCTGAAACCCTTTTGATCCCAAGTGCTTTGGATAATGGATACTCACCTTATGGGGACAACAACACAAACATAATTTTCACTCAATAGCAAGTGCTGAGTTAACATTTACCCATGGAAACCTTTAAAACTACCAAAGTGAACTGTGCATTTCCTCTAAAGAAAACCCTTTGATGCTTCAAGGTCAATTCCTAGCTCTGACCTGGCAACCGGAGCTGCCCCAAGCGGCCTCTGGGCTTCTGGGCTTCCTCTACTCTCCATCTGAGCTAGAAGGCCCAGGACTGCTTTCCTCCTTTGCCCACAGTGCAGGGTTTTCCAGCTTCAGGTCCTGGTCCACACAGTTCCCTCTGTCTGGAGTGCTCTCAGCCTTGTATCCTGACCAGGCTGTCATTCTCCAGATGTCACCTCTTCCACAGGGCCTTCCTTGATCTAATGAAGCCCAGCCCAGCCATTCTGTCTCTGGAGGACTTACCAGAAGGCAGAATAATCTAATTTAGTTGTTGAATTTATTATTCCACCAGAAAATCATGTCTCTGAGTATACTGAATCCCTCACCCAGGCAATGAGTAAGTATCAGTAAAAATGTTGCATGGACATTCTAGCACAGGAGTAGGTGGTAGATTCCAGGGCCTGTGCCTTGGACCCCGTGTTGCTCCTGCACAGCAGCATGGCCCTCTCTCACCCCCTTGTTGTCTCACATGGCCTTGCTGCACTCTGTTGAGCTAGTCTCCTACGTGGCAGCACGGGCCTCCAGCCCTGGCTGCTGCCCTCACCTCCTCAGGCCCTTTGAAATCTTCTTTTTATTGTGGGGGATTCATTGAGGGTACAAAGATCTCATAGGCCCTTTGAAATCTTCCTTTTTCATTGTGGGGGATTCATTGAGGGTATAAAGATCCAGGTTACACTAATCGCATTTGACAGGCAAAGTCCCTCTTTTAAATGTGTTCCTCCCCCAAGGGTTTCGATGCCAAACACCATAACCTCCCAACCCCCTCCCTCCTTCCTTCTCTCATTCCCTGACTCTCCCATTCCCTGACTCCCCCATTCCCTGACTCTCCACCATGTACTAGGTCATCAGTTGCTCTCATGTCAAAATTGACTACATTGGATTCTTGCTTCTCCATTCTTGTGATGCTTTACTAAGAATGTGTTCTACCTCCATCCTCTTACTATCCTACTTTAATCTCTCCACTGGTTTTTCATGATAATTACTTTAAAATGCCAAGGACCCATGTGATCTTACCTACTTCATCCTCCCTCTTTTTCATCATGTTCCAACCAGATTGACCTTTTTTTGTTCTTTGGACTTGCCAGACCTATCTTGACCTCACGGCCTTTGCACCTGCTGCTCCTTTTGCTGGGAACGCACATCCCTCATTCATGCCTTAGCAGGCCTTTCCTCTTATCTTGTACTTCAGCTCAGTGGGAACGTCCCTGCCTTCCCCTATAACATGGTGCCCAGAGGGATTTATATTAATATATGTCATTACCCATTCTCCTTTTCATAGCTCTTACCACTACAATTGACACTTGAACAATGGAGGGCTTAGATATGCTAACTCTATGCAGTAAAATATACAAGTATAACTTTTGACTCTCAAAAAACTTAGTTACTAATAGCCTGCTGTTGACTGTAAGCCTTACTGATAACATAAACAGCCAATTAACACATATTGTGTATGTTAAATGTATTATATAGTGCGTTTGTACAATAAAGTGAGCTAGAGAAGAGAAACTTTTTTTTGTTTTTTTGAGACAGAGCCTCAAGCTGTCACCCTGGTAGAGTGCTGTGGCATCACAGCTCACAGCAACCTCCAACTCCTGGGCTCAAGCGATTCTCCTGCCTCTGCCTCCCAAGTAGCTGGGACTACAGGCACCCACCACAATGCCCAGCTATTTTTTGGTTGCAGCTGTCATTGTTGTTTGGTGAGCCTGGGCTGGATTCGAACCCGTCAGCTCAGATGTATGTGGCTGTTGCCTTAGCCTCTTGAGCCACAGGTGCCGAGCCAAGAGAAACTCTTATTAAGAGAATCATCAGTAAGAGAAAATGTATTGAGACTGTATTGTACAGTCTGTACAAAATGTATTGTACTCATTAAGAGATACAGTTTCATTATGAAGGTCTTCATCCTTGTCATCTTCACACTCAGTAGGCCGAGAAGGAGAAAAAAGAGAAAGGGTTCTTGCGACCCAGGAGTCTCAGAGGCAGAGGCAGAGGTAGAGGCAGAGAAAAGTCAGTATATAAAGTAGACCTGCATAGTTCAAGCCCATGTTGTGGGCAGTTCATGGGTCAACTATATTTGAAATCATTCTTGAAGTATTGCAAGCATGGACCGACAAACACTACCTATACTCAGTACTAAATTGGAGCTAGTTGCTCCACACTTACATACACACCTGAGTGCCAAATGCAACAGAATTCAAGAAGGTGGGAGGGCTCAGGAGGGGGCGGATAAATTCACACACTTTCAGGGTGAAAGGCATACTTTAACTTAAAATATACGAAAGAAAACTAATCAAAAAATGTGTACCCCGGTAATAGTCTGAAATGTAAATAAATAAATAAATAAAAAAGAAATAAAGAAAAACAATGTACATATGGACCTTCCCATCTATTTCTTGACCTAGTATGTATACTCATTAGAACAGAGACGTTCACCTCTCTTCTTACGCATTGCTTTGTATCTCGTGTCTAATGCAATGTTTGGCACACATTAGGTGCTCAATATATATTTTCTGAATGAATGAATGAATGGCAAACATGAATAAACAAATGCCTTTTTTTATTCCTCTCTGGGATACAATGACTATCCCCAGCACTGCTGTTTGCTCAGCTGAGTTTGAAGTCCCCATCTAGGTTTCTGGATGCTGATGCTCCTCATAAAACCATTGCCACCATGTTCTTGGCTCAGGGATTCTCACTGGGCTTTGCTTCCCTCCCTCCCAGTCCTGGACAGTGTCCTGCTTCCTCAGAGTCTCTCCCTAACCCTTTAAACTAACAATTCCAAGAGGCAGCCCAAGAAACGGCAAATAGCTATTGTTATACAGGGTCACTAGGGAGACTAAATGAGATAATACATCAAAACGGTTTAGCACACAATAGCAAGTAAATGCTTGAATCAGTTTTGACACTTTACAGTCCACTATGCTTTCAATATGACTTGTCCCCAAGTTCCTGCATTGTTTCTGCTTCATGAACTTTCACACTCCCTGACACTGCATTCTTGTCCCAGCCAAGACCCCATACTTGGGCTGACCAGTGAATCAATGGCCACACATCATTTTTAGTGATAACTGTGGAGTGTGCAAAAACTGTACATGTGACCTGAACAAAGAAGCAGGCAGATCACTGGACTTAGAACTATAGCACTGTGTGTCATCTCAACAAATGTCAACTTCTGAACTCCCTCAGGCTCCCCACGGCCATCTCCATTTCTGGTGATGCAGGTCAAGTTTCTGCAGAAAAGTTATGATAGGATTATAATAGTCACTTTCTACAAATCTATAGAAGGGAAAAGAAACCCTTCCTTCCTGATAACAAAGTAAGGACTCAAACAGTGGGCAAAGGTCTAGTTACCTAGCAACCAGGGCACAGAGAATATAGATAGCTCAACACCCAGCACCAGTCTTTTTCTAAAACTGAGAGCGCAAAGACAGTCACCTGGACCCTGGGTCTTGCTTGCGACCATGGGTTGTGTTAGTGAATTTTAAGCCCCACCACTTGTACCTTCTCTGCCTTGATGTCAGTAAAGTAATACGTTTATCCAGCAATTTCCAAGTCCCTGACTTTCTGGTACAAATTGCCTTAGCTCACTATTCAGCCCTCACACCATTCAAAGTAAGTTTCTCAGCATTTTTCTAGCAAGACCTTGAATGTAAGTTAGCCCTTTTCAGGAGATGGAAACAAGTGCAAGAAAACAAACTAATGAAATAGCTATGTGTGGACATTAGGATTTGTGGAAGATTTTAAGTGGTTATCGCTTAGTGTATCTCTCTCTATTCATTAAGTTAGAATAAAACCCAGAAGTAAGTAATCTATTGTTTAGGAACTAATAATGGCTTATCTTCCAAGCAGGCTAAAATCTTCGGAGGAACTTGAGAGCATTTAGTGAAGCCATTTGCCTCTCTTCAATTCCTTAGTTATGAAGTTATGTCTTTCCAAACACCCCATGAAAAGCAATTAGAAAGAGACAAAGATGCATTGTATAGATGGGAAATAAATCACACACATTCTGAAAACACAACTTGGTTGAGAATATCACTGATCCATGCTGAATATTACTTTATTATGGATAAAAAGCTTTATGATTGAATACACAGGACAGTTCTCAGTCATCATTGACTATGAAATTCTACTTCTTCTGACTCTAACGACTTAAAAAACTGCTCTACATATGATGGAAAACCTTGTTTGTGGTAAGTATTTCATGTAAATGCATCATTGAACAAGGAAGTGTATAAATTTCATGTTTTAAAAACGGATTATCGTAAACATTTAATTCTGGCTGCTTATCTCTATTTTGATGGAAAGCTCTTCTTTAAAAACAAAACTTCCACAGTTGAATTATTGCTTTCTTGTGGATTTCCTCTTACAGCTGTATATGTGTACGGACATTGGAACATTAAGTTATTTTTTGTTATGTAATAAATTACTCTCCAAAGTGGTGACTTAATCCAAGTCATATTCATTATCTCACAGTGTTTGTGCATCAGGAATCTGGGCCTGGCTTACCTGAGTTCTCCAGGTTCCTAATAAGGCATAATCAAGATGTTGGCTGGGCACAGCCTTGTCTGGAGGCTTGCATGGAGGTGGATCTGCTTCTAGGTTTGCTCAAGAGACTTTTCGTGAGAATTCCATTCTTCTTGGGATTTGAACAGAGTGCCTCAGTTTCTCACTGGCTGTTGGCTAGTGATATCCTTTAGTTCTCTGCCCTGTGGGCCTCTCTATATGACAGCTTGCAACACTGTAGCTTGCATGATCAAAGAGGGAAAGTGAGATGACAATGTAGGGAATGTAAGCAAGATGGAAGACAATCTTTTGTTACCTAACCTTAAAAGTGGCATTTCATCACTTTTCCTACATTCTCTTAGCATAAAGTCATGAGGTCCACCCACACACAAAGGGAAGGGATTAGCGAGGTACCTGACTACCAGGATCCAGGGCTCACTGAGAATCTTCTTACAGGTTACCTGCTACAAATGCCTAGGACGAACATCTGAAAGTATTATGAATCTATTATGCTTCTCCAGATGGAAAATAACATTGAACGTCACCGTGAAAGGCAACATATTATGATGTTTCAAATTCTAACTCCACATTGTGCTAATTGTGTAAGAATTTGAGAAGATATTTAACCTCTACCTATGGAGACAATTTGTATCTCATTGGGTAGGGCAATATGAGTTTTTCAATATATTGGCGGTGCATAGTCAATAGTGGGAACAGTTGTAGTATTTTCTGTGTCACATATAGAACAGAGGTCAATAAAAACAACAACAAAATGAAGCAATGATTAAATCCAGGAAAATCAAAATATTGGCAAAGGAAGGCAAGGAAGTCACATGGTACTACAAGCACTAAGTGTGGGCAGCATTTATATCACATAGCCACACCACTGAAGATTGGTTCAACCCAGAGGAACAAGGGAACTATTCCTGGATGATAAGGAAAGAGGCAGTTTGCATGTGTGGTTTTATGGGGTTATGTAAAAGAGTCAAATAATAGTTCCTACAGATTAATAAAATATTTTAACATGGAAATATCAATAACTATAAACAACTCGTATGAAAGAAAATTCAAGTTGATGGTCTCCTTGTGGACCAAACAAAAACTCAAATCATCTTGTGTAGTATATTATTCTATCAAATCTGCAAATATTACTATGCATGAATTCATATTACACTCTAAAATGGGCTGAAAATATAACTCTTATGCGTTCCACTTCTGCTACACCAGTCCTTAGGGTGAGGTGGCTTTGAATTTGTTAAAACAAACACCCCAACTATTGATAGCATTTTATCAAATGGCCATGATAACACATAATAAGAAAAAAACTATAAAATAAATACGTATCAAATAAGTATTTAAACAAAATCGTGGACGTAAATCATAGAAGACGTTATGAGTTTGTTTCCTCGGGGGAGGGGCATTCAAGGTAGGAAGGGTTGATTACAGAATATTTTTCTCTTTAAAATTTTGTGCTATTTTCATTTTTAAACTTATTTTAAGTATTAATTTTGTGAAAGAAAATTTAAATTATGAAAAATAATATAGAGATATTTAAAACATTTCAAAAGAAGGTTCGATCATTCTCCCAGCTTTCAAATACAACAATTTTATTTTGCAAATCACTTACCTAACTTTTTTCACATACTTTTTGCATTATATATTTGCAGTCATGTCAGTTGCTATTCTGATTTTACTATTTTCATTTGTTAAATTATAATCTCTTTGTTTAATGTTAAGAGTTGTCTGAATGGGGCGGTGTCTGTGGCTCGGTGAATAGGGCGCCGGCCCCAAATACCAAGGGTGGCCCCAACTCCAGCCAAACTGCAACAAAAAAATAGCCAGGCGTTGTGGCAGGCACCTGTAGTCCCAGCTTCTCAGGAGGCTGAGGCAAGAGAATCGCCTAAGCCCAGGAGTTGGAGGTTTCTGTGAGCTGTGTGACGCCATGGCACTCTACCATGGGCGATAAAGTAAGACTCTGTCTCTACAAAAAAAAAAAAAAAAAGAGTTGTCTGGATGGATCACAATTAACTTACCTATTTCTCCCCATTATTAAAGTCTTGGTGGCTCCCTGTTTGGGATGATGATAATTCAATGTATTCAATATATTCATTGCTCACATGGTGCTGTTTATTGTTTGTTTTGCTTCTCTCAAAGTGTTTATTCCAGCAGTGGAATTATTACATCAAAAAGAATAGAAGTGTTTTTTATTACACATCATATTCCAAAACTATTATACTGTATCATGAAAAAAATATTACCAATAGTTGGGGAGTTTACTCTATTTCAAGAAATTCAAAGCCACCTCTCCCTAAGGACCTGGTATAGCAGAATTAAAACGCCTAAGAGCTGTATTTTCAGCCCATTTTGTACGGAATGGAACGTAAATTGATCATTATTTGTAGTAATATTTGCTCATTTGATAGAAAAATATGCTACTTCGAGATTCCTTGCATTTGTACCTTTGTTTAGTCAGAAGGGCAACAATGCTCTCATGCATTTTCTTTCAAGTCAGTTGCTTCTAGTCACCAACATTTTCAATTTAAAAGATTTTATTAATCTCCATGAACATCTCCTTGGTGAAAATAATATAAAAAGCCCCCTTTTTGGACTCCTTGTTTTTCTCAGAACAACCTGAAAAGAACATGAACGAGTGTGACTTTATGAGCTCACAAACTGAGGGGGCATCACCCCCTCATGATGCATGAATCTCTCAGGATTGTGCAGTGCGCAACCTCTGCTACTGTGCAGGGCAGATCTTTTCACTCCCTGTTCATTGACACGTCGCCCAGAGAGTAAAATGAAATATATGAAGTAAGCAAGAAAAGTCTAGGAGGCCTGTTACAAATCGGTGTAGCAAAGGAATTGAATTGAAAAATTACATTTTATTTATTTATTTATTTATTGTACTCCTCTCATGAAACAATAAGAACCATGCTTCCTTGCTGCTTTCCAAGTGTTTCTCAGGAGAAAAGTTAAATTAAGTATTCTTTTGCTTGGGCTAACAGTAGTTACTGCCTCATTTTAGAAGAGATTTAAAGTTTCTAAAACTAAGGCAGGAAAGTGAAGATGGCCAGTTTTGAGATCAGTGTTACCTAATTTTCCTACCCAGGCAGCACCTGAGGAGAGGCAGCTCCTTTGACATAATGTAAACTATGCAGCATCAAATGTCCAGTGGCCAATCTGGAGCTAAAGGATCTAAATGAGGGGGCATTTGAGGCTTCTGACACCATGTGGTAACAGATGCATCAGTGAAACTATAGTGAACTAAAGACCAAAGGAAAAAACAAAAACCTCTCTGTAAAATTAGTTATGCTGAATTAACCTCCTTGGGACTCCTGGACTATCTATGGAGGGAGTAGACACTAATGGGTCCATTAACGTTGGTTCTCTTGTCAACGCCCAGCAAGTGGGATTCCAATCTGGGTTTATGCTTTTTGGGAAATATTCTTAGTGTGGTATTTCCTGTTGTAAAAAGATTTCATTTCACTGAGCAATCTTAGAGAGGAACATGTCAATCCAGAGGTAAGTAAAGACAAGGAATACAGAGCTAGAACTAGAATGTTAGCTGTACTAAGGCCATGTCTCTCTTTTTGCCTGCCCTGATATATTTCTCCAGTGAATTAAACACTACTTGAGACACTGAGTTCCAAATCGGAGAACTCTTCATGTAGCTAAATAAGACGATAGCCACATTAACTGTGTTTACAACATTACCCAAATGGTACTAGAATGAAACATTAACCCCAAATTGATGGATCAGAGAGATCTGGAAGTAGGCTCGGGACTGAGGTTACTCTTTCCTTAGGTGGGAACTTACAACTTCTTGAGCCCTCACTCCCTAGCATCTCCATAAGGAACAATTTCTCCACATGACAATAGATAGAAGTTGGGCCATATTTGAAAGCTAATTTGCAGCCTCCAACTTTGTACAGCCTCATCCAAGTAATCTGATCCCCTCCTCACTCAGCACACCTGGTAGACTGTCAGTGACAAACAATACCAGACCCACCACCTAGTGGTAAACAAATGGCTTCAATGTCAGTTTCACATTCAGTTTGAATACCATCTACTCCTGGTCAACAGGAGTTATTAAACTCAATTAGCATGTTTTTTATAAAGAGTAGAGCCCCAGAATAAACTGAGTTCTGATCTGAACTGTGCAACTCTTAACAAAATTTCTCTGAGTCTCAGTTTCATATTAGTAAAATAGGGGTATAATTGTAGCTACAGCACCTCACAAATCTCCTTGAATATGTTAAATTCATAATCACATTTATACTATTACTTTTCTCCTTTATAAGAACATTTTCCTTGTTTCTTACCTGTCAATACATGGTTGTGGCTCAATTTTTCTTTTAAGACCATTGTCTTTGGCCGGTGGCTTACGCCTTGTAATCCTAGCCCTCTGGGAGGCCAAAGAAGGTGGATTGCTTGAAGGAGCTCAAGAGGAGCCTAAGCAAGAGTGAGATTCTGTCTCTAAAAATAGCCAGGCATTGTGAGATTTGACTATAGTCCCAGCTACTTGGGAGGCTGAGGCAAGATGATCACTTGAGCCCATGAGTTGCTGTGAGCTATGATGGCATGACACCCTACCATGGTGACAAAGTGAGACTCTGTCTCAACAAAAGAAAAAAAAAAAAAGAGCATTGTCTTTGAAGCCCAATTTGTAAGAGGGAGGGTAACATCTGTGCAAAAACGAAGTGGAATAAAAACAAAACAAAATAATATTATTTGCTAAATGAAAAAACAAAGTGGCTCCAAGGCCTTCCAACACATAAATGTTCCATCACCATGACTCTAGACATGGTAACTTCATGTGGCTTTTGCTCACAACTCTTGGCTCTACCAGGCTATTGACTCAAGCTTAATTTGGCTCCCAGGGTGTGGTTTGTATGAACAATCTATAATCTGCAGGAAAGATGACTCTAGTTTTGTTTCACGAACTGAAGATTAATAACCAGCAGCTGGCCCATTAATAACTTTGGGTGTATGGGACAAAAACACATTGTTAGAGAAATTTGCAATCCCATAAATATTGGTGAAGCAGTAAACTTCTGATGCCAAATTGGTTAAGTTTCTAAGGCAATAAAACACTTTTACTGCTGCCTTTCCCTTTCCAAAACATCCAGCTGGGACCTTTTTCATTCTCCATCTTCTTTTAAAACCAATTTGATTTTCACAGTATTTGCAGAGGATGTATTTGAGTAAGTACTTCTTATTTGAGTGAATCAGCACAAATGGGTGATCATGTTTGTATCATGCTCTTACCGTATTTCACATCTCAATACTCTCCTGGGCTAGAATGTTTTCATTTCGTACTTTCCATGGGATTTTCTCCTCTACATTCAGATGTGGATTTAGTCTGCACATGTTGCCTTTTCTGTGCTCAAAAGCAAAAAAAAAAAAAGTTGCTTTTGCTTATACTTTATATTTTACAAATAATTTCCCATCTTTTCTTTTCTTTCTCTCTCTTTTTTTTAGAGACAGAATCTCACTTCATTGCCGTCACTAGAGTGATGTGGCATCACAGCTCACAGCAACCTCCAACTCTTGGGCTTAGGCGATTCTCTTGCCTGAGCCTCCCAAGTAGCTGGAACTATAGGTGCCCACCACAACGCCTGGCTATTTTTTTGTTGCAGTTTGGCTAGGGCCGGGTTTGAACCTGCCACCCTCAGTATATGGGGCCTGTGCCCTACTTACTGAGCCACAGGTGCCACCCCATTTTCTATCTTTTATTCTTTGTCCCAGACCTATTCAATAGGATGGTGTCTTTTTGTCCATTGATAATGAAAACAAGGCTTAAAAGTGTTGGGTCACTCATTGAAGGTTAACAGGAAAGGGTAGAGAGAAAAGTGGATTCTAGATCTCAGAACTGCAGAGCTCATGCTGTTTTCATAGTGATAGAAAAGGGAAGGCTCTGAGAGACAAAGATTAATTCTTCTCCCTAAAGAATGGGCTGTTCTTCACAGGGAATGGCTCCAGTATCTCTGGCTTCCCATTGCAGTGTCCTTTCCACCTCTTCTTCCAGCTCTCTAAAAATAATTTTCTATCAGTTATTTTCTTAATTTGAGTTCCCCTTAAAACACACCCTGAGATAAAGTTTAAGGGGCAAGTTGTTTATCTGGTAGGTGATTCCAAGTATCACAATGAAAGAGAGATGAGGTAAGAAAGGGGAGGGAGAAAGATCAATGAATGAGTTTACTACCACCGGGTAACCAGATCTTCATTCTACCAGATGTGCTTTGTAAAACCCACCTGAGCAGCTGGCTCCTATCCATCACTGGCTGACATCCGTTTCTGGGGACATTATCTTCCCATAGTTGTCCTGTGCATGGAATGACCATACTCTTGTGACTATTTGCTATCTTCTTTCAGGTCTCTGGATGGAAATTGACAGAACATCAAACCCAAACTGGCATTAGCTACAGAAGAAATTTATCGGCTCGTAAAAGGAAAGTCCAGAGGAAAAAAAATTGGCTGTAGATGCTGGGTAATGCAGGGTCTGTGGCACTAAGTCACTTTCATTTACATTGTGTGGTAGCTCAATTTTCAGAAAGACTCTTTACTCTTAGTCCTAAAGTGGTTGCTAGGAGTGCCTTGCTCTATTTCCTTCTTAGGTTCAAATCCAGTTAAAAAAAAAAAAAAAAGAACCTTTTGTTCAGAATGCCCAGTAAAAATTCTAAACCTCATTCTGATTAGAGCAGGCCAGCTCACACTCCCACCCTTGAGCACATCACTATAGCCTAGGCAATATGGTGCACCAATTATTTTAGGCTTGGGCCATGTATAATTCTTGACTCAGATTCTGTAGACTCAAGTTGGGAAGCAAATCTCAGAATGAAAGTTGAAACTGTCTCCTTTAGGGATGATAGATATTGAGAAGCCAAAGTAGAAACATCCAGTACAATCACCTAGGGGAGTTACATTTCCATATTTATCTATAACTGTCATCTCTTGAAAGGATTTTGAATGTCAGGGGCAAAAATTAGATAGGAGTGTGGTGAATGTGTTCCAAGTGATGGAGGGCCCTGTTTAATATAGTAGTTTACTTCTTTTTCTTTGACAATCTGTTTCTCCTTAGATGTATGTACAGAATATCCCAAGCCCATACTGAACTGCAATTGAGATAAAATTCAGAAAGAATTCCCTGAACACATATTTTACTCAAGACTTTCTTCCTGTGTGAATGGTTTTCCCACTGGTAACTGCTCTAGTCTTAAGTTTTCCTCCCTTGATTCTCTGCTCTGGGTGAGTCAAATCCTGCTCTATAGTATTCATTTACCCCAACAAAATATCAGCAGAGAATACAATGGTTTTCACATACATAATCATCCACCCTTTTGTCATTCTAGCTATCTAGCCATTCAATTATCTTTTCCTGAACACTTTCTAAGTGCTACAGAAGACTCAAAGACTGGTCAGAAAAAATATTTTTCTTTCAAGCAGCGAACAATCTAGAGGGACATTGTTATGGTTTCAATATATCTCCCAAAAGTTTATGTGTTGAAAATTTATCCCTCTGCCCTCCTGAATGGATTAATGTTGGTTATACCCTCAAGAATGAATTAGTGCAGTGGCTCTCAAACCTTCCTAATGCTGTGGCCCATTAATACAGTTCCTGTGGGTCATGACCCCTAGGTTGAGAACCTCGAATTAGTGGATTAATGAGGGTGGGTTAATGTTGCTGTTATGGGAGTGGGTGTGTTATCCCAGGAGGGGCTTTGTTGTAAAAGTGAAATCTCTCTTGCTCTTTTGCTTTTGTCTCTTGTTATGTCATGTAATCCATTGTATCATGACAGAACAAGAAAGCCTTTACCAGAGGCAGGTGCTATGTTCTTGGACTTCCCAACCTCCTGAACCATGAGCTAAATAGACTCTTTTCTTATGAATTACCCAGTCTATGGTACTCTGTTATAGTAACAGATGGACTAAGAAAATTGGTAAAAATGAAGTGGGGGTCCTGCTACAACAAATACCTAAAAATGTAGAAGCAGTTTAGGAAATGAGTAAGGATAATGGATAAAAGCTTGAAGAATTTGGAGGAACAGGGTATAAAAAGCCTGTAATGCTAAAAATAGAAGAGCAATGGAAATTATGGTGAGCGTTTGAAGAAAAGACTAGAGAAAGTTTGGTACTTTTTAAAGATTGCTTAAATGGCCATGACTAGAATGTTGGTAGGAATATGGTCAGCAAAGGCCACACTGATGAGGAGAAATATGTACTGGAATTTGGAACCATGGAAATTCTTGTTATAAATCAGCAAAGACTTTGCCTGAACTGGTTGCATGCCCAGGGGCTTTGTGGAAGGTGGAATTTAACAACAATGTACTAAGATATATGGTGGAAGTAATATCTAAGCAGCAAAGCATTTAGACTGCTGCATGGCTACTTTTAACTGCTTACAGTAAAATAAGAAAGGAAAAGATTACTTAAAGACAAAATTTGTGAAGAAAAGGAAGAAAAGCAGAAAGATTCAGAAAATTTGCAGCCTGGCCCTGTGGCAGAGAATGAAAGAAAATTTTCAATAGAGGAAACTAAGGGTGTGACCAAACCACCAGCTGATAAGAAAATTTTTATACATAAAACAAAGCCAGAGTCTATTCATTAGTACAAACGGAGAAAAATCCAGAAGACATTAATGAGGTGTTTGAGCCTGCTGTGTCCATAAAGACCCAGAGCATTAGGAGGGCAGAAGAGTTACAGGAGATGGAGCTGCCGCTGAAACCAACTCAACTGTCTGCTCCCTAAATTCTGATGTAGCACTTTGGCCACTCCAGCTGTGGCCAAAGCCCTGGAAGGTAGAAGTTGTAAACCTTGACAGTGTCCACATGGTCTTAATTTGGCAGGTGTGCAGAATTCAAGACCTGTGGAGCCCTTCATTCCTTCACATTGACTTAAAAGGATATTTCTAGCAGCTTGGGGGCCCAGAAAAAGACTTGTTACAGGGGTGGAGTCACCACAGACAGCCCATACTAAGGCAATGCTGAGTGGGAATGTGGTTGATAGATGAAACCATCACAGAGAACCCCCCACAAGGGCAATGGCTAGTGGAGCTTCAGGAGTAAGCCCACATCCTAAACCCCAGAACTGCAGAGCTGTCAGTGTGCACCACCAGCCTGAGAAAATGCATGCATGAGACTCTAACTTGTGAGAACTTCTGCATGGGCTGAGCCCAGCAAACTCATAGGCATGCTGCTCCTTGAGGCTTCGGGGTCTTAAACTCCTAAGTGTGTCTAGGAGGTGGCACATGAAGAGAGAGATCATTCTGAAGCTTCAAGGTTTAATATTGTTTTCCCATGATGGTGCCAGCATCATGTTTTGGAAGTAGATAACATGTTTTGATTTCACAAGTCCATACCTGGTGGGAATTTGCCACAGAATGAATTGTACCTTAAGTCTCACCCATATCTGATTTAGATGACAATCTGAATATTGAATTTTTGAGTTGTTGCTGGAATGAGTTAAGACTTGGAGGATATTAGGATGGATAAATGTATTTTGCATGTGAGAAGGACGTGAACTTTATGGGGTTGGGGTGCAGTGCAATGGTTTCAAAGTGTCCCCTCAAAGTT
Organism: Perodicticus potto; assembly: GCA_963574655.1. Lineage (NCBI taxonomy): Eukaryota > Metazoa > Chordata > Mammalia > Primates > Lorisidae > Perodicticus > Perodicticus potto. The sequence continues at coordinate 77,004 of CAUYRH010134472.1, forward strand.
CCCATGTTAATAACTTCTTGAGTAGATTAATGTTGCTTTCACCAAATGGATTATTGTGGAGGTAGATATATTATAAAAATAAACTCTCTCAGACTCTCTCGCCCTTGCCTTTCATTATGTCAAGACCCAGCATGAAGGCTCTCAGAAGATGCTGGAATCATGCTTTTAGACTTCCATAATCATAGGGTAAATAAACATATTTTTAAAAATAAATTACCTGGTCTGTGGCTTCCTGTTGTAGCAACATAAAACATATTAAGACAGAAATCTAGTAGAAGAAATAAAGATATATTTCATGAGATACATTAAAAAAATTCCTCTAATGTGTGATGGAAAGGACCAATGTCCTTAGTCATAAATAGATAAATTCCCTACTCAGTTCAAAAAAATAAATGACCCCTGATAGCAAGGCTACAATCAAGATGAAATCTGATGGAGCAGGGAAGAAAATGAAAATTTTAAATTAGTGTTCAAGTTTTAGAATAACTTGAAATGCAGAGCATTATTAAAATTTTTATTCTAGCAAGTTAAATATGTCTATCTCAAATGACAACCACTGTAATTCAGATTATTCTAGATTATGGTTGATGTCTAACCTTGTCCTCTAGGAATAGCTTTTTCTGTCTTAGCAAAGTGAAAATATCCAATTTACTTGTTTTGTCTTAGGTGGTCCTTGTAGGATCAATGTCAGTCTTTATTATCTAGCAGGGACTTGATGCATTTCACTTGAATAAATTGGTGGAATAAGGTAGCCTATGGGCTGTCTTCTCTTTTGTGCATTCTGGAACAAATTAAACACAACTCTGAGGTGAAAGTAAGATTAGATTTCAAGATATAGTTTTGCAAGTCAAAAAGTTGAATATTTAAAACAAATCATATTATTAAACCTACACCTGAAGCAGGGACTATGGTTTATTCCTTTATATACTTACTTATAATCTTGGTTCAAGGCCTGGGACATAGTAAGTGGTCGTAAAGGCAAGTCGAATTATTTGAGGATACAACCGTTAATGAGGAAACATTTACACCATCAATAGTACATACTTGTCTTTAAACTTAAACAGAAGGCAGGCACCAGGTCTTACTGCTCTGTCCCTCCATAGATTCCAGGTAAAACATAGAAATGTAGGACACGGTGGCACATATCTGAAATCTTCGCACTTTGGGAGGGCATAGTGGGAGGATCACTTGAGTTCAGAGTTCAAGACCAGCCTGAGCAAGAGTGAGACCCTGTCTCACTAAAAATAGAAAAGTTAGCCTATAGTCCCAGCTCCTCCCGCTGGGGAGGCGGAGGCAAGAAGATTGTTCAAGCACAAGAGTTTATGAGCTGTGATGCTACCAGCACTCTATCCAAGGTATCACAGTGAGACTCTGTCTTGGAAAAAACAATCAAACAAACAAACACATTAAAAATGTGATCTTTCAAATGACACTTGTAAAAGAGAACATATATCTGATTTAAATTTTATATAACATATAAATATACACAAATTGTTGGTTGATAGAATTGAACTACCAAGGATAACTTTCCATATTCTTCAAGTATGAACTAGGGATCTAAAAGGGGGTCCTCAAATCTTGGTAATTTGGGGCACTAAGATTTTCAGTTTTCAGTCCAAAATGAGTATGGAAGTGAGCTTCAGTTTTCCTGAATCAAAAAATTAAAAGATTAGTAGAGAGAAGACAATCTCTACTATTTTCACAGAATCATTGCAAGAATGACATGAGATACCATGTTTAAGTAGCAGAGGGTCTGGTACATCACAGAAATTCAATAAATGTCAGCTGGCTCTATAAACAAGGGGCAGACATTATTTTCATGTCTAGCTTTAGGCTGTGAATGACATTATTAGACAATACATAGCTTGACACTTAAAAACTTATTTCAGGTTAATCTAAGCTAAGCTTATGCTGGTTTTGTTATTGACATCTTCAGGCAGACTAGTAAAGAATCTGATTTAAAACAGGGAATACATTTGAAAAAGTTCAGAGTAAGAGTCTGTTTCTGTGTTAATGAGGAGAGGACAGCTGTTGCTGCTGGTGCCCCATCCAGATGGGCAAAGGTATATAGCTGGTGTATGCTTTCTGCTGCTGGGATAGTTGGCTGTTGACAGTTCACAACTATACCCTTCCTGGAGAAGTGTCCTTTATACATGGAGCTGCCTTCTCTGAAAATGCTTGCAATAATACACTGTTCCCACCTCCTCCATGGCCAGGGACAGATTTCACTGTGGAGGTACAAAACGCCCATTTGCCTCAAGTTAAGGCGACTCTGCGATGTCATTCACACTCTGGAACTCCCCATGGGATCAGGCAGAAGTTAGACTTCAGTAGAAATGCATCTCAGAAGGGCTTCTGCCTATGTCATATTCTGTTTCCCCACTTCTTTTGCGTTCTTCCTGAGAACATTCCCTCAGTCACCTTCCTACTTTCAAACTATACTTCTAGAGATGCCATCCTAAGCTGAGGATAAACTGAAGGCATAGCAAAGAGATTCAATGTTTTGTATGTGTTTTTAAATAAAATGAAATGTTTAATAGTGACAGGTGATGTATTACACAATATGTATTACACAATTTGCATTGTGTTTTATCACATGGGAACTTTCCTTCAAAATAATTCTCTTTCATAGATATTGTAGAACATCTGTAAGTTGACCAGCCAAGGGACTATAACAAACTGGTCAATACACAGAGGTGGTCAACATAAGGCTCTAGGCCTACTGTACTGATACGACAGGTGGTGCATGTGCGGTCAAGAAAATTAGGTCAACTTAAGGAGGTGGTCAATGTAGGAAGATGGTCAATTGTGGAGGTTCTATTGTACAGAATTTCCCTCAAGAAAAACAAGGCCTATCCAAACAAATTTGGATAGGTTCATGATCCCAGGTCTTCTGGCTCAATGCTTGGTATTCTTTGACCTTGACAAGCTCTCCTGATGCACCTCCTCAGATGAAACCCTTGTTTTGGGGATGTGGAATCCCTTGACATTGCTTTGCCATTCACTTTAACCACCTGATGCTACTGGATCCCCTTGGACTGACTTTAAGACCAAAAAATCACAAAGTGAAACAACCCATTTGAGGTATTTGACTTACTAAATGTCAGAACTTTAATGCTATGGGCACAAGTCATTGCAAAACCTGCACACCAAATATAAACAAGTACCCTGTGTTCTGCAGGAAAGATTATGATATTTCATACAAAACTGAATAAAAGAAAATTTCTGCATAAACAAATAAACAAATTCTCAGAATATGTTTTTCAGGGAAGATAGTGCAAAGGGAAACATGTTGAAGTTACTTCCATGTATGTGTCTGAGGAAGAATAACATTCAAAAATACATATGAATAAGTGCTGGTTGGTACTACCACCAAGAAATTATTAGTATAGCTCTAACTGAACCCTATAATACAGTTTGCAGGCATTTGAAACACTATTTTACTGAGAGAAAGAAGGAATATTATGCGAATCTTAAGAACAGAATCCTAAAGATAATTTTATGCATATTATTACTGATTTCTAACTAATACTGGCTCTAACAAAACCATAGCCAATTTTACCATGTCTCTTTGCAAACAAATCTGACATAGTGGTCAAATCACTGAAAAATGGAGATAAAAATGTAGTATTTTGTTTTAAATCATAACACAACATTAAAAAGAAAGAGAGAGGCTCGGCACCTGTGGCTCAGTGGGCTAAGGCGCCAGCCATGTACACCTGAGCTGGTGGGTTCGAATCCAGCCCGGGCCCGCCAAACAACAATGATGGAAAAAATGGCTGGGCGTTGTGGCAGGTGCCTGTAGTCCCAGCTACTTGGGAGGTGGAGGCAGGAGACTCGCTTGAGCCCAGGAATTGGAGGTTGCCGTGAGCTGTGATGCCACAGCACT
>CAUYRH010134475.1:0-28505 GCA_963574655.1 Perodicticus potto
CATCTTAGAAGGGTACAGATGAAACTTACTAAATGCAGAATACAAATGTCTTCATACAATAACTAGAAAAGTGCCATGAAGGCTATGTTAAACAGTTTGATGAAAATGTTTCAGATTGTATATGAAGCCAGCACATTGTACCCTATGATTGCGCTAATGTACACAGCTATGATTGAATTAAAAAAATTAAATTAAATTTTAAAAAAAAACCAGCTCAACATCTCTACCACTGGCGTTATTCACTCAGGTTCTGGCATAGCCTCCTAAAAGTGCATATTAAGCTCCCAAAATTTTACCTGCTAAGGGCCACGTGTTCCCATGTTAATTGCCGTGAAAACATGAGATGTCTCAGGACAACCACCACCACCACAGCCTACCAGATCACACAGTAGCCTGTGTCTCCAGGCATCCCGGGCAGCTAGAAGATACACGTTCCTGGTAGGATGGAAGAATCCCTTTTGAAGAGGGCAGAAATACAATTCTATAAGCAAAGAGTATCATCTGTCCCGGCCTAGACTTCCTAGGTTCTCTCAGAGCCCTTATTCCCTGAGTCGGTACTCGGGACCTTCATTAAACCACCCTGGGGAGTGTGTTTGTGTGCGTATGTGTGCTAATAGCAAGGAAATTACACTCTCAATGCCAGTGTACAGAGGAGTTAGCTGACACATTAGCGTCCTGATCTGACATGGCTGTCAGAAAAATTATCCATGACCCAGAAGGGGCCACACTAAAGGTGATTTATCCTCTTACTTGGCTTAGCCTGAGCTGTCCCCAGAGAAGGCCATGCCAATTAAGCAAAAAATAAGGCAAATTGTGTGTGTTGTGGTGCCTGGTGTTGACTACTCCCCCAGAGAGACCTACAAATTAATTTTCTGCTCGTAGCCTAGCTCTGCAACCAGTTCCAAAATGGGGTCCTCGGCAGTTTATCTCCTTAATCTCTTATTCCCTTTTTCATTCACTTTTTTTCCCCAAACAAAATTAAATCATTTAACAACCATTTTAATAAGCCCTAAAAAGTGTAATGAACCAGATAATGAAGAAGAACTCATATTATTTTCTTTATCTACTTTGTACTTAATTTATTTTGTATGTTTCCTCTGCACGCCTCTTCCCTGAGAGTATTTCCAACATTAGGATTTTACTTAGTTCCATTGAAACCTGGCAAACATCCTGATTTGAAAGCTGCTTGGTATCCTTTCCAGACCACTCCTGAAAAGGTTTCAAAGCTCACGCCCAGGACATGACACCCCTGGGGACTTGGTGTTGTCACTCAGGCCCCCATGAATTCCTTTTCAAACCGCAAAGCCATTCCTTTCTGCTGGAGCTAAGGAAGCCGTGCTGGTTTCAAGTGTGGGCGGCAGTTGGAATATGAGTGGCCCATGTTGGACTGAAGTCTTCTTGCCTGTGGATTGACACTTGGGTGACAGGGCCCAAACTGGGATGTGGCAGAAGCAACAAGATCCAAGTCCAAAGTCCAGGCACTCATGGCTTCTATGGGTCTGCGTGGACTTTAACATTACTTGCCCATTCTCTATAAGATGCTTATAACTGTGCCCTGATGTGCGATGCATAGATACTGGGTAACATAATCTAGCCAGATTTCCCTCTGAAGGTTCTTCAAAGGTTCCCACAGCAATGGTCCAGCTGACGGAGTAAGCAAAGCAGACAGATAACTGAAAGAGAACTTCCCTAATGAACAGTGTCCACCTGCCTTATAACCCATGGATGGAGGTGGAATACAAGGTCAGACAATTAAGAAGTTCATGAACTCATCCTAGAAAAAGTGCTGCATACCTCATTGCTGAATATCACTAGTACTCCCCTTGGTCATCTGGTGATCATAACCAGCCTGGGGAATTTAGACAGGATGAAGACTAAAGAATATGTACAAAAGCCATCTTTTTTTTTTTTTTTTTTTTGAGTATTTTCTGCTTCCTGTATTTTCTTGCTTAAAAAGTAAATGCAAGTAAATATTTTAAACTCAATCCCCAGGTAAAAAAAAATTAAGGTAAGCTAAGGGAATAAAGCAGAATAGCAGGGAGGAGGGGGGAAGAGAATTAATCTGGTTAGTTCTATGTCAGGACTTTTTTTCTTGTCAAAGAAAAGTACATCTGTTAAATACAGCAAACATGATCCTATTTGCAATATCCTGGAGGTTGGGGTGGGGACTGTTCAGTGTACAGGATAAGAAATGGCACCTACTTCTCCCCACCCCCCAGGAGCAATCCAGGGTATGTGTGAGAGAGAGGAGAAACAGAATCTGTGCAATAATAATTGTTATTATTATTTGTTTTGGAGATGCGGATAATTTAGGAAAAGTTAAGTTATTCTACCTCTGGGCGGCTCTACTGCCCACTGACCTCTAGACACACTCTCTCTCTTCAGGTGGGGGTTGGGAGGGACATATTGTCAAAGGGCCAGGCCACAGGCTGGAGACCAGTTCCGGAGCTGGTGATGGAACTGGAGAACTCCAGAGCTCCCAGGCCTTTGGAAGAAGTGCGGACTGACCTCTCCCAGGTCCTCCATGGAAGCCTTGGGTGGAACAGAACGCGCTGGGAGGGTGTGGATGGGAATCCTGGCTCTGCCCTCAGTGGCATGGCTGTTTCTCAGGGCCTCAGTTTCTTCATCTCCACAATAATCATGACCAAAAAATAATACCTACTACACAGGACGATTGGGAGGATGACCTGGAATTCAACCCGTGGCCTGAGCTCCTAAGCGCTGGGAGGTCCTCGGAGCCAAGGCGCACGTGGGCCGCTCTCCGCGACTCTGAGCTTTTTCTTCTTCCACCGCAGCCTCCTGGTGTCCTCAGTTCCGTGCTAACGAGGGGTTTTCTCGAGCAGGGACTGATTAAAATGTAGTCGCAGACCCTCATTTTGCGTCAGCGCGCGTGTGACTAATAGCCCTGGAATTCGTGGCACGGATAAATAATTGGTCCTTCAGCCACCCTGCGTGTCTTCGGAGACACGCCGCCGCGATCCATCACGGCTGCAGACATCTCGACGAGCGTCATCTCTAGATCATAATAGATCATGTTCCATTTGTATATGCTCGGGAACGTAATTTACTATCAAATGGGGCCGAGAACCGCCCGATGAAATGATCCTTCCGCGGCGGCCGACTCTGCAGCTGCATTAGAAGCAGGCTGTGGTTTTTAAAATATTAATTATATTGTAAACTAAGGGTTTACTTTATGTGTCATAAATCTGGGTGTCTCTTCTTTCTGTGTGCCCAATAAATATACTTCTCATCAACTTTTAATTATGCTGTTTGCATTATTCTGTCCTGAGGATGAGAGCGCGTGCTAAATCATGGCCTTCTAATGTGGAGTACAGCATAAGTTTAGTTAATTAAACCATATATTTTATTAGTTCTTGCGCCTCCATCTTGTAAAACCATGCATTATTGTGTTAAAGTGGAAGGGGGCATGAAATAACATAGCAAGGGTGTTTTTGTTGCGATTGTTATTATTATTTTGGATAATTTAGGAAAACTTAAGTTATTCTACCTCTGGGCGACTCTACTGCCCACTGACCTCTAGATACACTCTCCCTCTTCAGGTGGGGGTTGGGAGGGACATATTGTCAAAGGGGCAAGGCCACAGGTGGGAGACCAGTTCCAGAGCTAGTGATGGAAACTTGCCTCAGCCTAGCAAAGAGCAGCTCCCCAGGCAAAGAACCCACCTAATTACTTTTTTCCTTTATGTCTCTGGGCAAGTGGCCTCTGGTCTTTAGAAGTATTTCTTTGATCTCTAATCCATCCACAAAATAACAAGGACTTTGACATAGAATGATTCTTTCCCCAAATTTTAGAGAGGTTGGGCACAGAGTCTAGAATGGACTTCTAAGCCTTCCTCTAAGACAAGCAGCCTGGGAAGGGGACGAAGCAATGGGGAGGTTCCAGGCCTGCCTTGCAGGTCTCACGCACTCATAAGCAAAAGCCCACGAGTCAAAGGAAACTGGACTGAAATCTTTCTCTGCCACTTACCAGCTGCATGATAGCAGCACAGATATGTGATGATGCTAGCCTCGGTTACTCCATTTTTAAATGGGGAGGCATTGTGAAGATTGAACCAGATATAATATAAGCCAAATGCTGAACCCAGTGCTGTGACCAGTGTGTAGTAACTGTGTGACCTGTCACCACTGATCGGCCATGCCTCTCATTTTTAACATTTCCAGATCTAGCAGGTCTGACCAGTGGACCCACAGCACTGACATGACACACCAGTGACACACAGGCCCGGTGGGCCACACCTGCTGGGACAGTCAGTGGCTGTGCCAGCACACAGCGCAGCCCAGGATGAAGCAGGCTGGCACTGGTAGCTCAAACTATAGTTCTGGCAAATCCCTTGAGTAATCTTTCTTTTCCCCATGTTGACCATTGGGTTGTGTTGTTCTACAGGACAGATTCCAACAGCTCCCTCAGCTCAGCCCTTATCACCATCTGTGGCCATTCCCCTGGCTTTCTCATCTGAGCTCTCACCCCTGGGTGCCCACTGCCTGGGCCTCAGGATACGTCACTGTGCAGGCCGGGGAAAGCCTTGCAGATAGATGCAGGTGACGGCCACCCCTTTTCCATGGAGAGAATGCTTCTAAGGCAGCACAGAACCTTTTCTCCATGCCAGCTCCTTTATAAACAATGCCCAAGGAATGTGCTGGCTTTATCAGAAACTTCGTTCTCCTCCTCTGTCCCTCACCAAAAAATAAATAAAGAGCAGAGGCAAGATCTGTTTTGTTTCAACTTTTAAAAGCCTTTGAAGGCACAGCTATTTGAGAACAATGGAAAAAAAAAAACAAAACACACTTTGGTTCTCTTAAGGGCTGCTCAGGTGGTGGAGGTCCTTCCCGTTAGGGAGGCGAGGAGGGGCGGCTGTGTTTCATGGAGGCTGAGGCCCTCCTCCTGCAGCCCCTAGGAGAGCCCTCCAGGACAGAGGCCACTGCAGAGCTTGTAACAAACAGAGGCAATGAGTCACAGCAACATGACCAGGGCTGACTGGAAGAGCCTGTCCTTGCTGCCCCCTCCCCTGCCAGAGTGTGGCTAGGGACCAGGGGAAGGAACCCCCAGAGGACAACTTCTTGCCTGTAATGGATCCCATATGCCAAGGGCTGAGTTCTGATATTCTCCAGCCTCTAAGCACCTAAGCTTTGATTTTTATTTCATTTTGGATGGGTGGTGGGATAGAACCAGTATGTTAGGGCCTCAGATCTCAAGCATGGTTCAGCATGAAATAAAGCATTAAACACAAACGTTAATTTTTTCCCCCCAGAGTGCCTGCGTGTGGTCTTACCTCCCACTTCTGCCCTCTGGCTTTCAACTCCCTTTCCTTAAGACTTTCTTTATCGACCAGTTTTAAAAGTTACAAAGAGGCTGATGCTCTCAACTATGAAAATGCCAAACACACCCCTAATCTGAGGCAGCTGAAGGGAGGCTGCTCCTTTCCATCAATTTTGTGGAGTGGAGTGGAGTGAAGAGGTGGGGAAGGAATGGTAGGGATTTCGGCACCAGAGCCAAGCGTCAACATCTCTCGGCTGATCCGCTAGTCGGCGGCAGGAACATTTAATTGGAGTTTTTCTGTGCATCAAGTTTAATGTCGTATAGGCTTCTCCCCTTTCTGTTGCTATTTTGAAAAAAGAAAAGAAAGTTTCATCAAGATTCTATCCCAGCTCCGAGGGCCAAGCAAGGGCTCCCTCCCACACCCCTGGCTTTATTTTTACAATCTGATGTCAAACTCACACTCCTTCATGAGTCCGAGGAATTTCCGTCATCAATGGCTGAAGGCTGGAAACTTCTGAAGAGAAGACAAGCTTGAGCCATCATACAATGCAAATCCAGTCTGGATGACAATCCCGGGGGACCCCGATGGAACACAGGCCTGCAGCATTTCCCATTTGATCTGATGGACTCTGCATCTCCGTCAAGACAAAGGGGCTTTGCAGGAAAGCAGAGGCCAAACTGTATTCCAGATGGAAAGGAAATCCTGGTGTCACCCCGGGATGCTGATGATCTGGTTAAGTCATTTAACAATGCTTCAGCTAACAAAAAGCGTCCATCCGAGCCGTTAGGAATTTACTAGTTTTATCTCTCAATCCCTACTGCAGGAGACCCCTGAGCCTTTCTTTTCCTTCTGAGGCTGTCCTGAGTTTTCTTCTTTAACATTGTCCCTGATTTATGGAATGTCCACATTTCCCTGGATAGTACCATCTTTTGAGTTATACATCATCAGAGTGACTCATTCTGATGATGTATGGCCCCAATACATCATCAAAGCTCCTTGCTCTGCCGTTGCACTAATGATATGTTAGTGTAATACATCACCAGGCTGAGCTGCAGCTGTGATGGATGGAGCTGGGGGTGAGGGGAGTCCGGGGAGCTGAGGCTGAGAAGCGGGTTCCGGGTAGGCTCAGGAGGAAAATCTGTCAATCCCAAGTCAACCACCCTTCCTGGTACCCATGCCCATGCTGGATTCGCACTAAGGCGGGCTCCTTACAGAAACGCAGAAACAGACATTATCCCCCAAAGCAGCGTGAACCTGAGGCTCCTGTATCAGCATGTTGGAGGTTACGTAGTGCTATAATCAGGAGGTAGGTGGCAGCTGTTAGGTTGAACTGGTGCAGTGAGGAGCAGGAGAGGAGAGCTCTGGAACGGGGCTTCTGAGCAGGAGGGAAGTGATGCTCACAGGAAAATATGGGAATCAGAAACCCAGGGCCAATACTCATAACTCCCCAGTGGGGTTTAGATGCAAGTGCTCTCGACGTTTCTCAACTGGTTTTTCCCAGACCATCAGTGCTTAGGCCTACCCGGGGCTTCTGGCTACCTGTGACCATTCACTCCAACTGTAACATCTGAGTATTTGCTGGACAGATTCAAGTACTAGACCGGACCCCTATGTACATAGGTGGATAGCTGGGACTCAGGTAATACAATATCATAGCCTACTTCATAGCATTGCCGTGAGTATTAAGGGTGTTAACAGCTGTAAAGTGCTCCAGTGTCAAGTAAACAATGTTAGCAATGTTAGTAATTAACAATGTTAATTACTACAGCAACACCTATCTCTACTTCTATGACTGCTGTTAACACTGCCACCTCCACTGCTGGTGCTGACACAGTCAGTCTCTCTGAGGTCACGTTCCAACACCTGTCCCCCACCAAAGTTCTGGAATAGTCTATCTCTTGCTTGGAAGTTGGCAATGTGCATTAGCACGTTAAACCATCTGCGGGATCCTGCAGTTAAAAAAAAGAAATACTCCTAAGACGAGCTCACTATGGACTGGGTACTCTGACAACTCTCCTCTCTAAAATACACCTAGAATTGGGAAAAAAATACTACAGATTATTTTTTAATTGAGGTACACATGTCATATGAAAATTAACCATGACATAGTGCACAATTTGGTGGCATTTGGTATATTCCCAATGCTCTGCAACCACCGCATCTATCTAGTTCCAAATGTTTATCACCCTGAACGAAAACCCTGTACTCCTTAGTGGTCACTCCCCATTCTCCACTCACTGCACCCTGGCAGCCACCTGAGGACTTCACTATCTCTGATACTTCCTATACGTGGAGTCATACAGTATGTGACCTTCAGTGTCTGGCTTCTTTCACTTAGCATAATGTTTCTGAGTCCATCTGCACTGTCGTATGCATCCGCACTTCATTCAGTTTTATGGCTGAGTAACATTCTATGTTGTATTTCTTCACATTTTGCTTTCTCAATAGACCACGGATGGACAATTTGGGCTGTTTCTACATTGGCTACTGTGAATAGTGCTGCTCTGCCTATTCAAGGACAGCATGTTTAGTGCCTGTTTTCAATTCTTTAGAGTACATACCTAACGAATAAACTGCTACATCTCATGGTTATTCTGTGTTTCACTTTTAAAGAGATGCCTTAGGGTTTCCCACACCAGCTGAAACATTTTACATTCCCACCAGCAATTTATAAGGGTTCCAGTTTCTCCACGGCATCACTGGCATTTGTTATTTTCTTTTTTATTTTAGTAATAGCCATCCTAGTGGATGTCAAGTGGTATTTCTGTGGTTTTGGTTGTTTTTTTGTTTTTGAGACAGCGTCTACCTGCGTCAGCCTCCCAGAGTGCTAGTGTGATTTTGATTTATATTTCCCAAGATGTTGATCACTTGCCCATGTGTTTGTTGGCCATTTGAATATCTTCTTTGGAGATTTATCTACTCAAGTCCTTTGTCCGTTCTTAACTGAATTCTTTATTTTTTTGTTGTTGAATTATAGGAAGGCTCTGTATTCCAGATAATACGACTTTATCAGACTTATGACTGGCAAATACTTTCTCACATTCTGTAGGTCATCTTTTCACCTTTTTGATGATGTTCTTTTTTGCAAAAACAGTTGTCATTTTAATAAAGTCCAATTTATCTCTTTTTATTTCATCCCATGCGAAATACATTTATTCTATCTCAAGAGCTCCAAAAGCATTAACTCATTTAAATATCAATTACTAAGTCTAAAGTCCAAAGTCTCATCTAAATATTATGTAAATCAGATCTGGGTAAGACGTAGGATATGATTCATCCTGAGGCAAAATTCCTTTCATCTGTGAACCTGTGAAATCAGGCGAGTTATATCCTTCCACAATAGAATGGTTGGTAGAATAAATACTACCTTTCCCAAATAGAGAAACAGGAAAAAAGGAAGAGGATCAAGGACCCAAGGAAGTTTAAAACCTAGAAAGACAAATCCCATTGGATTTTAAGTCTGAGAATAATTCTCCTTGGCTTGATGTCCCACCTTCAAGGCCCACTGCAGTGGCAGTATAATCCCCACAGCTCTGTGGGGTGGCTTTGCTTCTTTGACTCAGCCAAGTGTCACTGTCGCTGTTCTTTGCAAGTGCCCAGCTCCTGGGGCTCTCTCTGAAGGCACTCCACCCGGGAGATGCAAGATGGGGACATCCTAGCAAGCAGAAACCAGTGATGCAATTCGACCCTTTGAAATGGAGGAGAAACCAGCCCTGCTCACTTGGCTTGCAATGAGGGTGGCAACCCTGATGATCTCACACTCTGTGTGGTTCTCCCCTTTCTTGAGGAGTAGCAGCTTTCACAGCCAAACAGCATTATGGTCCCATCTAATAGAATGCAAGGACTCTGAGAAAGTCCCTTCATTTCTTCCCACTTTAGTCCAGAGTAAGCAAACTAAAAGCAAACCCCAAGATGTGCATTTCAATGCTGTACTGGGTTTTCAGCAAGGTGGAAATTGAATCTAAGGCATCTTCATTCAGAGACCTAACTGGTAGCCTCTCAGCATCTGGAAGAAGCAATGACAAATCCTCACTGAAACAACGGATGTATCTCACTTATTACTTGGATTCCTTCAGATTAAATACAAGAAAATGTGAATTCACAATTTAAACCCACCAAACATGGGTGGTGCCTGTAGCTCAAAGGAGTAGGGCACAGGCCCCATATGCCGGAAGTGGTGGGTTCAAACCTAGCCCCAGCCAAAAATTGTAAAAAAAAAAAAAAACAAAACAACAAACCACCAAACATGAGGGAAAATAGGAAATAAGTGAATAGCAGAAAAAAATAAGCACTAACAAAATTGATTTAGATCACGAAGGATAAAAGATATAGAAACTTTCAGTTATCAAATATAAAATTGTGACATGAGATGATTAAATAATTGAAAGGTAGAAGTTTTAAAATGAAAGAACTAGAGACTATCAAATGTGTTTGTACAGAAGAAATGACTGAAAGTAATTTAAAGATAAAAAAATAGCAATTGAAATGAGAAAAAGTTAATCAGGGAATTGATTACAAAGCATATTAAACATAGCAAATGAAAGAATTAGTGACCTTGGAATTAGAGCTGAGGAAATTGTACAGAATGCAGAGCAGAAAAAGCAAGACAGGGAAAGTATATTCAGAAAAATGATAGTGAAACATAAAGAATAAAATAACAAGGGCTAGAATCCAAACTATGAGTCCAACAAAGACCAATTACAATGAAAAGGAAAAAGAAAACAATTAAAGGTACTTGACTGAGAATTTTCAAAACCCTGTGAAAATAATAATTTTACAGATATAGGAAAAAAATACTTACGTTATTCAATGGTAGGAAGTTCACACAACAATTGCAGCAGTAATATCAAATATAATAATAATATTGCATCACATCAAGGACAAAAGATCTTAAAAGAAGCAAGAAAGAAAATCAGACACTTAAAAATTATCATGAGATAAAAGCAAAACAATAATTGCAGGCAAAAGATTATTAATATATACATAATGCTAAGCTGTATATGCAATAAAACCACTTTCTAGAAAAATAATGAGAGATTGCCAATAAATTTTAGCCAGCGAATATTCACTCAAATACCTTCTAAAACGTGTAGACATATTTGTACATAAATTAGTAAATATACATATTTATATTTCTAAGAAAACAACATCTCTATAAAATAGTCATTAATAATAATAAGAGCAAATTCATGGGTTTAGAAAAGCAGAAAAGAAATAAAATGGTAGAAAATCATAGCATACAAATTGTAGAAGGACTGATGAGGGTAAATATATTCTAAATTACATGTAGTGTTTGGAAAGAGGGTTCAGATATTAATTAATTTATTTTAAAGTTAAGTCAAAATTAAAGGGTTCCCATAATAATTATATTGAAATTATATAAAAATGAAATGAGAATAAAAGAATAACTGTAAAACCAAGAAAAAAGATTTAATAAATATAAAAAAACAAGGTAAATAGAAAGCACAAAACTACGAAATTGAAGAATTCCAGATATATCATTAATTCCAATAAATACAAATAGTTTAAACTCAGCACTTAAAAGAAAGATTAAACTAACATTTAAAAATAGACAAGTATGGCTATATACTGTTAAAAGGAAATGATCATGAAATACACATGAAAGACCCAGAAAAATTAAAGGTAAAAAATTGAAAAATATTTCAAAATTTGCAAAATATTGATAATATTTAAAACTGAGTAATAGGTTTATGGCAACTAATTATAATATTTTATCTACTTTGATGTATGATAAACTTTCCATTATGAAAATGCTTTCAAAAAGATACTTAGAATACCATGAAAACATTATTCAAAAAACTTGGATAGTTATATTTATATAATACAAAACCGATTTTAATGTAAAAGACTTAAAGGATAAAGAAAGTTTCTACACAATTTTTAAAATATCATTTGCTAGGAAAAGATAAAAACCCTAAAATATGAAGCCTTAAATATTGCATATACAGAAAATAGCAATAGGACTATAGGTTAAAATATACAAATTCACTATCACAATAGGAAGTTGAAATACATGCTTTGTAATTTCTTATAGAAACAGCAAATACAAAAATTTACTAAAAATAAAGAATTGAATGGCACTATCAACAAGTTGTTTTAAGGACGTAGGCACAACCCTACATTCAACAATTAGTAAATAATCATCTTAAGCTTATAGAGAACAATTAGGAAAACTAATGACATATTAGACCATACATTTTTAAGAATAATAATATGTATAAAATGTTTTCTGAGGGTAATACACTTATAGTAGAAATCAAAAACAAAAATTTTAAATCTTCATGTTTCTGGAAATTAAAAGTATTTATGTCTAAATAATGCAAGGGGCAAAGAAGAAATTATAACAGAAATTTAAAAGTACTTAGAATTAAATATTCCCTCAAAACTTGAGGGATATAGCAGAAATACAACTTTAAGGAAAATTACAGCCCTAAATGCTTATATTAGAAAAGGAAAAAATGTAATCTGTTCAAGCTTTAGAAAATTTGGAGTTGCAATCATCCAACTTGAGAAGATGAAAAAGTAAGTCGAAAGATAATAGATGTAAGAATGATAAAGATAAAAAGAGTCAATGAAATAGGAAAAAGGAATGTGATATAAGATGTATAGAGGCCAAACTTGGTGCTTTGTAATAAAACAATCAAAATTCTGATGAGAAGAACAAAAAGGATACATAACTATATACATATACAGCATATGACAAATATGTAAGACTACTTATATATTTGTATACATATACAAATATATGAAAGACTACTCTCTGAAAAATTGGATGAAGCAAAGATACTATGTGAAAATATAATGTACCAAAACTGACTCCAAAACAAAGACAATACTCCTGTAACCATTAACATATTCAATCACTAGCCAAAAGAAAACAAAATGTAAATGGGGATTACTATTAATGAATTTTCAATATACCTTCTTGAGAATAGAAGATGTCAATACAAATTTGGAGTAAAACCACAGAAGGATAATACAAAAAACAATTTATAGATGATGTGTAGGCAATTTTCAAAAATTCTAAACAACATATTCTAATTTGAAGCCAGCCATTTTTTTTAAAAAGGTACACATTATAAAATAGAGGTTATGGAAAGGTGAAAATAAAATAGAAGGATGGGTTTAAAACCAAAGAACTTATATATGTAATGCAAAATAATAAAGAAGATTAAATATACAGTTATTAAAAGGAAAAATACTTAACACAATAGTTCCAAAACAATGATTTGATGAACTTGAACAACTATGATAGAAAGGAAACAAAAGCATGATGAAATAAACAAACAAAAGTATCTTAGGAATAAAAGAGTCCTTTCTTAACTTTACCAAAAGTATTTAATAGTAAACTGTAGCAAATATCATGCTTAATAATGAAGTTAGAATTATCCTTTAAGAAGTCAGGACAAGGAAAAAAGGAGTTCCAATATCACTTTTATTAAACATTGTAATAGGGATACTAGACAATGCAGTAGGAAAAGAGTAAGAAATAAAACATGTTAAGTATAAAAAGGAAGAAATATGTTAGGCACAGATGATATGATTAACTACACTGAAAACTCAACAGAATCTAAACATAAATGTGAAAATTAATAAGAACTTCCCAAAGTTGCTGGATATAAGATCAGTTTACAAAAATCAATTGCATCTCATTGTATTAATAATAAATCTTCAGAAGGTGTAAGTTAGATAAAAGAATACCCCCTTATAATAACAAGAAAAAATAAATACTTAGGGATAATTTAACAAATAATTTGAAGTTTCTTGATAGAGAACAGTTAAAAACAGGCATTAAAGACTTTAAGGAGACTTAAATAAATGAAGAACATTCCTTGATAATGAATTAAAAGACTAGAAATCCTAATGACTTCAGTGTTCCTGAAATTGAAGGTAGATTCAATGGAATTCTAATAAAATTTTCTGTTGAGTTTTTAATGAAGCTTGATAAACTGATTCTAAAATATAAATAGAAAGAACAAATGACATCAATTAGCCAAGAATTGTTAAAGAAAATGAATAGGATAAAGGTATATTTCCTGCCAGGTTATCAGGACTTATTTTAAAGCCAAATAATCAAGGTAATGTCACTATTGTGCAGAAAAAGTTATGGAAAGATATGGAAGGATATATATAAAATATTGATAAACTTGAGCTAGAAAATACCTTAAACAAACTCAAATTACCAATAAAAACAGCTAAGTTAAAGCACATTAAAATAAGTATTTTTGTTACAAGAACAATGTAAAGAGAATGAAAGATAAGCCATATAGTGTGAAAAGTATTTATGTTGCACGAAACCAATAAAGAATTATCAGCTAAAAATTGTAATAAAGTTCTCCAAATTAAAAAATAAAGAAAGAAAAAAAAATTTAGGAAAACCCTAAAGATCACACACACACACACCTTTTGTGAAACTTTACTGAGTTGTTTGTACAGTGCTCTGGACATAAGCCTATGGTGGCAAGTTCTCTAACTTAATTGTCTACAGCAGTGGTCTCAACCTTCCTAATGCCGTGACCATTTAATACAGTTCCTCATGTTGTGGTGACCATCAACCATAAAATTATTTCCGTTGCTACTTCATAACTGTAATTTTGCTACTGTTATAAATTGTAATGTAAATATCTGATGTGCAAGATGTATTTAGGCGACTCCTGTGAAAGGGTCGATTGACCCCCAAAGGGGTCGTGACCCACAGGTTAAGAACCGCTGGTCTACAGTGACAGCTCTGATGATCAAATTGGGGCTATGCAAATTATTGCCACAATAACATGTGATTTCAAACCTAGTAAGGTGCAAAAATTAAGTATGATGGTACTATATAGTGATAGGATTGTGGAATATTGAGAACTATTACACATAACCACCGCTAGAATGTGTGGGCTTCTCAGCAAATATATTTTTCAGGGACCCTTTTCATATAAACAATTGGAATCACATAAAGTCAGCTTGTTGGCACTATTCTGGCAGCCCTAAAGCACGAAATCCTTCAAAAGAAATAATGCCTCAGCCAGAAACAGCAATGTGCTAGCCAGGACAACCCCTGAAACAGGGACCCCACCCTTGGGCTCCAGAACAACCACATCAGTAAGAACACATGATTCTACTGAATCTACTAAATTATGTGTGTGGTGTGAGCGGATAAGGGAGTTAGGAGGGGATTAGAGGACAAGAAGTCACGAAAAAGAGGAGAAATAAGGCCTAGAATGTCCTGCCTACAAGATAACCCTGATCCCTGACAGTCTTAGGCACTGGAGGGAGACTTCAAACATTTCAGAGAAGGCAGTCCGAGGTGTATGGACAACTTCCTGAGGTCAGGCCTGGGCAGAGAATTCTTGCCTGGGTCTAAAGGCAATACTGTGCTTATTTTCTGCTGGTAGAGGATATTATCTATATAACAACTTTGTAAAATAATTTGCCTTTTTCTTGTAGATT
The DNA here is from genome assembly GCA_963574655.1 of Perodicticus potto. Classification (NCBI taxonomy): domain Eukaryota; kingdom Metazoa; phylum Chordata; class Mammalia; order Primates; family Lorisidae; genus Perodicticus; species Perodicticus potto. The sequence goes on from CAUYRH010134475.1 coordinate 14,735, forward strand.
TAAATATGTATGTTACTTATGACCCAGCATTTCTACACCTAAAAATGTACAAGTTAGAGAATCTCCTGCGTATTGTCATAGGAGTCATTATAAGACTACTCATTCCAGCTTTTAGTCACAAGAGCTAAAAATGGGAAATGACTAATGTCCACCTACCATAGTACAGATAAATAAGTTGTAGGATATTCATATTGTAGAACACTAACAGTTCTGTGTTCTACAGTTATGCACAACAATATGGATGAATCTTAAGACATGATGAATGAAAAATGCAAGTCACTGAAGACTATGTATAGTATGATTTGATTACTATAAAATTATAAGAAGGCAAAATTAAATAATTCCACTAATACATACATATACACGTACATAAATACATGTTGTATGAGTATATGTGTGTATGTGCATAAATATATATATGTGTGTGTGTATTGGGGCAATTAAGGGAAGCAGGGAAGAGTTTATGAGTAGACTCAAATTATTTGCAATATTCTCTTTTTTAAGTTGATTAGAGATCATAGATATTTATTTTACATTAAGCTTCAAAATTCATATGCCATATATTCTTTCTCCATATCAAATACATATTTTTAATATAATTTTGAAAGAGAAAACAAAGACTTTTTTTTTTTTGAGACAGAGTCTCAAGCTGTCACCCTGGGTAGAGTGCTGTGGTGTCACAGCTCACAGCAACCTCAAACTCTTGGGCTCAAGCGATTCTCTTACCTCAGCCTCCCAAGTAGCTGGGACTACAGGCACCCACCACAATGCCCGGCTATTTCTTTTTGTTGCAGTTGTCAATGTGGTTTTAGCTGACCTGGACCAGGTTCGAACCCTTCACTGGGTGTATGTGGCCGGTGCCCTATCCACAGAGCTACAGACGCTCTTATTTAATGGAGAAATTCCCAAACATGGTTGAGGACAAGACCTTTATAAACACGCAGCTCTAGTGACCTTGGAATGCTTTAAGTGCCTGATTTGGGAGTAAGATGAGCTTTATTAATGTGGTTTGCCAAGACTGCAGGCCAGGATGATGTATGGTTCTCTGTCTTTTCATTTCAGCAGCAATGCCACCAAGAAAGGGACCATATTCAACTTTTTTCCTCTCCAAACACGAAAGAGAAGAATATTTGAGACTACGACAAATAATACGGCAAGCCTGATTGTCCCTAAAGGTTGATTCCTTTTACCTTCCTAGTGAGTATACATTATTTTCTATTCAGAGAAACATTACTTCCCTCTGAAACAGTGAGAACCATTAGTGGCTGTCTGCCTGCATGCAATCCATTATTTCCTTGACCATAACCTATCTTTTCTCTCAAATCCTAACTGTGAGTGAGAAATTATGTGTAAATTCCCCACCATGCCTTCATGGTGAGCAGTGCGAATATTTGATGACCTACTGATGTCAACCTAGTGCCGGATAAAGAGCTGTTTGGACTCTTTGATCAAAAATAAAACTTAAGAAACTCCTTATGCACAATCACACTTTGCCTTCATATAAAGGAAGGCAACCTCTAGGGAATGCGCCTCTCTTGGCTGAACGGACTCTGAAATTTGGTTCTTGGCGGTGTAACCAATGCTTACTCATTCCCAATTCAAGTCAACAAATATTTACTAAGATTTATTGAGTGCTGGCTACAATTCTCGGACTGTGTGGCCAAAGACAAAAAAGACAAATTTAAAATCATGTCCTATCCTCAAGGAAGTTGAAAGAGACAATGTTGACAAGGAAAGCAGCCTGGGTTCCCATGTCAGCTCTGTGGTGGGACTTGCTGGGTGGGCCTATGCAAACCACTTATCTGTCTGGAGCTCTGTTTTGCTCTTTCATAAGTTAAAGTGTTGGAGATGGATAGTTTTAGAAGTTCCTTACAAAGTTAAAAACTGATGTTGATGTGAAACTGTATGAGCAGATAGAATGCATTAGAGAATTTTATGCTCATAAGCCGTCCAGTGATCCAGTTCCCTAGGTCTGCAAACATGGAAACCCAGGCCCAGAAAGATGATGCAACTTTCTCAGGGTCATACAGATATAATATAAGAGAGTAATAGAATTGGTGGGAGGTGGGTGGGTAGCTGGATGTTTGAGATACAACGAAGTCTTCTTTTAGGTTGGAATGTAGACTACTGGCTATTTTGTAAGGTCAGTGGACAATAAGCAATTGACCTGACCCTTCTCCCGTAAGTATTTCTGCCATAGAAAGGGAGGGAAAATTTACTCCATAGATGAAGGGGAGATGTGATAATTGTATGCAAGGGACTATGTTGCCAGTGAGAGAGTTTGCTTTTAATACAATGAAAGATCCTTAGAGGAATTAAAACATGGAATAAATAGATATCAAAGCATTTACTCCCCCATTAGCCATAGTCAATGTCCTGCCCCTCTTCTTGGCCTTAGGAACTCACTAGCACTTATGTTCTATTATCATTTCACTTTCATTCTGCTAATGTCCTCTCCTCTTATTAACCTGAATTAATAGAAGGCTTTATGTCTCATGAATCCTGTACTGTACTGTCTACAGTAATGTAAGAACTGTAGTCTCTGGACATGGGGCAAAGTGTGTCAGGTGAGATCACCACAAGACACTGAGAGAATAGTCCTAAAGGAAGGATTTACGGTGTTATTCCCAAGATTTATACATAGGGGACTGACGTTGTGAAAAGTTATCTAAGATTGGATTTGAGTTACATGTCTGCATGGATAGAAGTATCATATCACAAGGAAATTTCCAGATTTTAGAGCAGGCCAGAAATCTCTCCTTAAGAATTGGGAGTTAGATTCGCCCCTATAATTCCTTTACTAGGTATATATCCGGAAGGCCTACTTTTCAAAGTATTACTTTGCTTTGTGTTTAAAACCTCCTTCTTGGGTGGCGCCTGTGGCTCAAAGGAGTAGGGTACTGGCTCCAAATGCTGGAGGTGGTGGGTTCAAACCCAGCCCTGGCCGAAAAGTGAAAAAATAAATAAATAAAATAAAATAAAATAAAATCTCCTTCTTTAAATGCACTCATCTTTCTTGTTCTTGAATTTTTCTGCTTGAGGGCCATGCATGTGTGGAATGTCACAAAATATTAGACTTATTTAAAATCACTCTGCTTACCAAATAGCTATATGTTTTCCATGTTTGCAGGTTATAAAAAAGTAATTTGATTATTTAAAAACTCAGGAATAGAATATTTATTAGCTAGTTATAATTTTTTCCATGTTTCAAAATCGGTAAACATAAGAAATGAGGTGATTTACATTCAGGCATGCAGAGTCAGGGGCTGGGAGTGGAGAGGATTGGGAGGCAAACTCAGTATTTTACAACAGTAGCCAACCTAGATGCCTGTGCACACATAGAGTCACAAACATGGCCACAATCTTGGGTCTCCTTGAAAACAATCCCAATAACTGCAGTCAGTTATCCTTTAATGTATCACATGTGCTCACAAATACGTCACTCTTGGCTGCAACATAGAGTTCCTTATCCCCGGCCGCCACCCCATGCTGTCCCTGCCTCCTTGCAGCAAAGTCTGCTCTGTCCCTCTGAAGCTCAGGAAGCCTGATGAAGGTGTTGTGCCTCTGCTGTTGCCACCAGCTCCTGTCTAGGCCATGCTGTGGTGAGTCCATGTGGGCTTACTCAACCTGCAGAAGAGAGAAGCCCCTCTCCCAACCCGCGTGCCCCAGCTCCCTGGATCCCAGGGCACCAATGCTCTGTGCCCGGGATGTTGGATAGGATGTAGCTTTTCAACTCTTTTCATTTTCTGTTGGGGCATTCCTCTCACAAACTTATAGGCCCAAATCTCTTTATTTGGGGGGTGGGAAGGTGAAGAATTGGAGAGTAGAGAATGCAAGCATAGTAGCAAGAGGCCGCCCAGGGCACATACAATCACCCACTCTCTACCTGCCATTGTCTACGAGACCAAGGCTAACATGCTCATCTGACTCTTCTCCTGTTATTAAGAATTTTCCCCAAGAAAATTTATTCGTCTTTCTTTAACAGAGGTCTCTAGAGAATTTGTTCTGCCCATATTCTGGACATACTCCTTTCTGAATCATAAAGTACACAAAACTTAGGCTCAGGCCTGGACTTCCATTATATATTAGCATCAGTGTAACCACAGTTGTCCCTGGTGTTCTTGGGGGATTGGTTCCAGGACCCTTGAGGATACAAAAATCTGCGATTCTCTAGTTTCTTATATAAAATGGTGTAGTGTTTGCATATGACCTACATACATCCTCTTATATCATCTCTTTAAGTCATTTCTAGATCATTTATAATACCGAATACAATGTAAATGCTATGTAAATATTATACTGTACTGTTTTTATTTGTATTGTTTATATTTTTTATTTTTTCCAAATATTTTAGATCTACAGTTGGTTGAATGATGAATACAGAGAGCCTGCTATACTTAAATATATTACATTTTTGTCATCTAGAGTTGTATTTTCCTTATATTGATAATCTTCTGGTGGGCAGAACCTGCATTATGTAGTGCTTTCATTTTTAATTAACTAAGGCGATCCAACCTTTTTCTTTTCTGTTGCACATTGGAAGAATAAGAGTTGTCTTGGGCCACATAGTAAATACACAAACATTAACGAAAGCTGCTGAACGAAAAAATAGGTCCGTACATACTTTTCGAGCTATCCAATACCACAGATAAGCAAAAAACGTCCTCACACAATCAGCATGTGGTCTGCGGGCCCAGGTATGTTATTCATGAATAACATAATTGCAATTTTTTGTTATTTTTGTTTGTTTGTTTCTTGATTAGGAAATGGAGAATTAGAAATGGCTCAGTTAGTGCCCCATAGAGCTTAGAATGAATCTAAGCAAACAGAATTCATTTTGAAGTGTTCGCAGGAAGTAGCCAATAAGAAATAATATATAGATTGAATAATATATAAACATAAATAATATATAAATAAGAAATAAATAAGCAAATGGACTTGTGAATATGAAAATTTGTAAATAGTTTAAAAGAAAATGTGGGGGAAAAGCACTTTGCATATTTGATTAAAAAGAAACTTATTACTGAAAATCTAGCCTATAAAATACATATTAATTATAATATCTATCTTATATAATAAAATGATAATATAGATAGATATTATAATTAATTATAATATCTATATTTTCACAGTACAAAACCGTTTCCTTAAGTGATTGAAATACAAACAAAAACATCTAATTTCTTATTATTCCTTAATTACAATAGAAATGACTTTGTATTTTATATTCTGATTTGTGGACTTGAAAATATCTAATATTATTTTCACATAAATGATATTTTCTGTTGAAAAACATGAATGAGCAAAAAATCTAAAGTTATATTTATTCTCACTATTAATATTTTGGTGTTTAATATTTTACATGTTTTTCTATTTGTGTAACTTTTTAAATCCTGTTTTTTTATTTAAAAATACATTGCAACACACTAGGGTTTAATAAGTTAAGCTTTTATGATATAGTTTAAAGGACTTGGTTAAGGTTTCTTTCCTCTAGACAGGCTTTTTATTTGCTTTGAAAGTCCGACAAACTTTATATTTATTTGTGATATTTTGGTATCACACAAATAACATAAATTCAAACACCAAACCAAGGGCCAGCAAAGGGGTAATGGTCTATCTACCCAGCTGCACAGAAATAGAAAAGTTTTCTTCCTACCTCCCTCTTTGAAGTTTTAGATTTTTTTTTGCTTTTTTTCCTTTTTTCCCTATCCTGGATATCTGAACTTCAGCCTTGTGATTACAGTGGGAACTGAGAGGTCAAAGATCAAAAATAAAAGATTAGTCCAAAACATGAAAGGAAAGGAAATGGAGTCCTGGTTCTGTGTGGGCAATATCGGCTTTCATTTCTACCTTGGTGCAGGTGAGCTGAGCTTGAAATGGAAGTCAACACATGGGTTAAGGTGGATGGAGATTTTAAAAGGTCAGAAGGGTAAAGATTGGCACATTCCTTTTTTCCTAGATGGGACATTCTATGCATTCATTTCTGCGTGGGTGGGTCAGTTCTATTTGGACGGTCCCTCCATTTGACTCTATCATCCCAGTCTTTGTAGTCTATTATAAAGAGGTGGGATCATGGGCGTGGTATCTCTTTGACTACTTCCTGCAGGGTGAAGGCGTATGGGCTACCTGTAAAGAAAAAAGGAAAATGGGAGGGGGAAGGAAAGGGGTGTTTACAGGAACATTCTTGGTTCTTCAGTTTGAAATGGTCAATATCCCTGTAGGGTAAGGATATGAGTGGATGTTTTTTAGGGTGCCTGCCTGGTCAATAAATCGGGAGATGAGATGGAGAATTACTGGTCCAAAACTGAGAATGAGAAAAATCATAATTAGTGGCCCTAAATAGGAAATAACCAAGGAGGCTCTGATTCTAGCACCACAAAGGTGGAGTAGCCTGAGGGCACAGTAAATTAATGTCACTTCCCACCATTGAGATCTGTTTGTTTCAGAGGACCTATAAGATGGCAGCATGGAAAAGTGGTTCCTGTGTTTATTAGAAAAGAAATTGGCGGGTGGCACCTGTGGCTCAGTGAGTAGCACACAGGCCCCATATACTGAGGGTGGAGGGTTTGAACCCAGTCCTGGCCAACTGCAATAAAAAAAAAAAGCCAGGTGTTGTGGCAGGTGCCTGTAATCCCAGCTACTGGGGAGGCTGAGACAAGAGAATCACCTAAGCCCCAGAGCTGGAGATTGCAGTGAATAGTGACACCATGGCACTCTACCAAGGGCAACAAACTGAGACTCTGTCTCTAAAAAATAATAATAATAATGATGATGAAAAAAAAAGAAATTGGCTTACCTTCCACTGGCAAAAATAGCCAGAGTTTAGTTTTCCAGGACAGAATCCAGGGGACATCTTGATTTTCTGGGGATTGTTTCTCTTAGGCAGCTAGGCCCAGGGAGGTTGGGAAATTCCACTAGGTCCTGGGGTGGCTGCGAACCAGATCCTTAGAGTACCTGAGCAGTCAGACTTGGGGTGAGGCCTTCTGCAGGCTGGGCACAGGTTAAGGGGTGGGTTTGGATTTGGGTACTGCTTTGCCCAGTGTCCCGGTCTATTGTGTTTAAAACACGGTCATGGGAGAGATTTTGTTTTTTTGGAATGCCCAGAGGAATTTCAAGAAGTAGCTGGGTTTTGTCAAAAGGTGGAAGCCAATAACTGGAGCTCTAAGAGGCACTGCCACACCTTGAGGGCCAGATCAATGAGGTCTTGGGGGGTTTGAGGGCCCTGGGGAAATTCTTAGAGTCTTTTTCTTTGTCCTTCCCATATTGGGTGAAGACTGAGAGATAAATGCATGTTAATAGGGTGGAAGTGAGGGTATTATATAAATCCTGCCAGGTCAGATCATCTGATTGGGCTAGATATCTAAATTCTTACAAGTATCTTGTGGGATCTGTGGAGAATGAACTTAGTTTCTGACCTAGATGGGACTGGTCTGAGAGTGAAAAAGGGAACTGAACCCCAACTATGCAATCTGTGTCCATTACCTCTCAGAGGGACTCTAGAGGTTATGGAGGTCTGGAAATGGGAGGTCTAAAGGTGTGGCTGGACCCCATTTTGGGTGGGGAAATTGGATCCACCATGTTTCTTTTGTCTCCCAGTTCCACTGTCTTTTCTCTCTCTACCATATGTGGTGGAAGGCAGGTGGGCTGGTCAATGGGGTGGAATTTTTCAGGTAAGAATCCCGCGGGTAGGAATGAGTTTGAGGGAGGGGGGGCTGTAGAGGGGCAGAAGGGGGAGGTTGTCTGTTGAGTAGAAAGAAGACAATGGAGATTCAGAAGGCTTGGGGAGGGGTGGTTTCGCCCGGGCTAGGAAAATTTGAGAAGGTTCACAAGACAAACACAAAAATGGGGGGTTTGGGAGGAGAAGAAAGGCCTGGATGTAGGGAATTTCCAACCTTTTGCCTAATTTCCGATGTAATTATTGAGATCAGTGAGGATTGATAAGTCAAATGTGCCATTTTCTAGCCACCATGAGCCATTGTCTAGTTTGTATATAGGCCAAGCAGTATTATAGAAAACGAGGAGGCATTTAGGTTTAAGGTCAGGATAGAGCCATAGAGGCTTGAAAGTTAAAAGGCAGTTTAAAGGTGAAGAAGGGGGAATCCGTGACTGAGCGGTCCCCATATTGGAGACTGGAGGTAAAAAAATAAGTGAGGCTAAAGCAAGGATGTAAGGAGAACTTGCGTGGAGGAGGAGGAAGGAGGTGATCGAGACTAGGTCAGGGGGGTTACCCAGCCTCTGTGTGTGAAACCAGCCAGAGAAAAGTGGCCCAAGCCCACGAGAGAGAATCCCCACACACAGGGCACTGGAAGGGTGAGTCTGACTTGCCAGGGTGAGTCCATAGGAGGTTGGGGCTGGGGTCAGGGAGGTACCAGGCCTCAGCATATGAACTTTAACCAGCCAGAAAAAAATGAGGCTGGGGTTAACCAGTGGGAAGAGTGGCCAAGGCCCACGAGTAGGAATCCCCAAACACGAGACACAGGGCAGGCTAGTCTGACTCGCTGGGGTTAGGTCCAGACCACTGGAATTTTGTGGACGGTGCCTGTGGCTCAGTAAGTAGGGTGCTGGTCCATATACCAAGGGTGGCGGGTTCAAACCCGGCCCTGGCTGAACTGCAACAAAAAACTAGCTGGTCCTGTGATGGGCGCCTATAGTCCCAGTTACTCAGGAGGCTGAGACAAGAGAATCACCTAAAGCCAGGAGCTGGAGGTTGCTGTGAGCCATTAAGCCATGGCACTCTACTGAGAGAGATGAAGTGAGACTCGGTCTCTAAAAAAAAAAAACAACAGAGTGGGGTCAAGGAAGAAAAGTTACGAAAGCTGAGAGAGGGGCTATATCCAACTGCTTAAGAGGCCCAGAGATGGAGGGAGAGGGACGGAGGAGTTGGAGTGGGGAAAAGGAAAGAGAAGTTTAAAATGTTCAGAAAAGGGTACTAGACAAATGCTCACCTCACCAATAAATAGAGGCATTTGGGGTGAGGGTCCAAGGGTTCCCCTGTTTCCCTTTGTCTTGTCAGAACAAGAGTCTGTCTAATTGAGTCCAGCAGGGTGAATCTTGGCTCCCCAAAGTGGCTTCTCCCCATCCTGGGTTCTCAGCACCAAAATGAGAGGTCAAAGACTGAAAATAAAAGATTATTCCAAAATCTGAAATAAAAGGAAACGGAATCCAGGTTCTGTGTGGGAAACGTCGGACTTTATTTCCACCCTGGTGCAGGGGAGCTGAGCTCAAGAAGGAAGTCAGCACGTGGGTTAAGGTGGATGGGGATTTTTAAAAGGTCTGAACGGTGGGGACTGGCACATTCCCTTTTTCCTGGGTGGGACATTCTCTGCATTCATTTCTCCCTGGGTGGGTCTGTTCTGATTGGGCCGGTTGGTTCTATTTGCGTGGGTCCTTCCATTTGACTCTGTTACGAATAAAACACAGAATCTACCATAATGGAGAGTCCACCACGAGAATACTAAGGGGAACTAGGGCTTGAGAGTGGATGAAAAAGAGAGAGGGAAGGAGAGAGAGAAGGGAAAGAGCAACAGGGAAAGAAGGAATGAAGGGAGGGAGAGAGAGAAGGTGGGAAGGGAGAATGAAAAAATCAGGAAAGTTTACTTTGAAATATTAATATCATGCATACTCATATTTTTACCCATCCCAACATGAAATGATCCCGTAATAAAATGTTTGTGAAATAACAGGTTATATACTTGTTAGTGAGATTTCTTTGAAAAACGCATTTTATAATATCATAATGGTAGATAATACTAATCCAGCAACTATATTTTGAATCCTTTTGAAGTGCCAGAGACATATCTGTTTTTAATTACTAAGTTTTATTGTTATTTTGGTTTTACAGAAATATTGTATGGGAAGTATAGAGTGTTCCCACACACCCCTATGCCTGCATCCCGCCCTGCTAATAGGTTGTTCTGTTATTAGAACTTTGCATTATCGTCAGCACGTTCATTACAATAGAGTTAATGTTAATAAGGTATTATTACACATATATCTTTTAATATACATTTTTGAATCCTTTCAACAACTAAAAACGATAAATATTATCCCCGTGTCAAAAGTAAGGAGATGGTGATTGAGAGCTAAACCTGAATTCATTGACACGTGTGTAAGAATGAGAACTTGGACCAGTATTTTCAATTCTCATTCTATTTAACTACTTTGAGTAATTTTATATAGTATCTTCTGCCTAATTAAATTCTGGTATTTCATATTATTGACAAATTTTGTAGTAGGAACATATTTTATCCTAAAATTTCATCTCAATTACTAACATGCTTATCTCATATAACTGTAGTAAATTGAGATACCAACTGGTGATTGCCTTTCCCTATAATCAACTAGGAATGAAAACTACTAATTATTTTATAAATATTCTTCATGTGGCCTCATTTATTAATTTTTAACATTAATTTTATTGCATATATTTAAAGTATACCTGATGTTATGGGATGCAAATAGATAGAAAAATGGTTACTATAGTGAAGCAAATTACCATATCCATCATCTCTGTTTATTTTGGGTTTTGTGTTAAAGAGCAGCTAAAATATTCTGCTGGAATCCCAAATATACCTATAGTACAATTTTATTACCTACAGTCCTCATGTCAGACATTAAATCTCTTTTCTTGTTTATTCTACATAACTGCTACTTTGTAACCTCTGAGCTACTTGCCCCATTTTCTCTCTACCTCTACCCATGGTAACCACTGATTTTTTATTCTCTGTGTATCATGCGATAGTTTTCTTCCTCTGTCTGGCTTCTTCCACATAGCATAATGTCCTCCAGGTTCATCCATTTGTGGCAAATGGCAGGATTTCCTTCTTTTTAAAGGTTGAATAATATGCCATTGTATAGATTTACCATAATTTTTAATCCATCCATCCGTCAATGGCTACTTGAACTATTTGCATATTTTGACTACGGTGAATAATGCTGCAGCAAACAGGGAAGTACAGTATCTTTACAATGTGATGATCTTCTTTCCTTTCAGTGTATACCCAGAAGAGGGATTGCTAAGTCTTGTGGTAGTTCAATTTTTTTAGGATCCTTTATAATGTTTATCCTCATGGCTGCACTAATCTACATTCCCGCCTACAGTATGCAGGGGTTTCTTTCTCTCCATGCACTTGCTAACATTTATTATCTCTGGACTCTTTGATGATAGCTATCCTAATGGGTCCAACATGATATTTCACAGTGGCTTTTATTTTCATTTCCCTGATTATTAATGTTGAGTAAGTATTCATATACTTGTTTTCCATTCTAATGTCTTCTTTGGAGAAATATGTATTCAAATCTTTTGTTAATGTTGCCTGGTTTAATTTTGTTGTTATAAGGCCTTGCTCTTTGTCTAATTATAATATAGATATGCATGAACCCAGCAACAATACCCTGTTTCTTTCAATGCCTCAAACCATTTATTTCCTTCTAGTAACATAGATTGTTCTGATTACTTTAACATTTTTTTTTTTTTGGCAATTGGTTATGTTTTTGTTTAAGAACAGTTGTAAGACCTGCACAACAAAAATATACCACCCTATCTGTAACTCTTTAGTCAAACAGTAACACAGTAAATTATTGCTGTGTATAATGATGATCACAGTATATCTATTTCTTTTATTCCTTATGGAAATCAATTTTATACATAAAGATAGATTAAGCACAAATAATTTATACAAATAATGAATTATTTTGATTCAAATATCAATATCAAAAATAACCATACTGTAATGTAAAAAGATTTAAAACTATTGTTCTTTTGAGCAAACATATGTTGCATCTAATTGATTTCAGTTCTGTCACCCATATTTCAGTGTCCATGGGTAATTTGTTCCAGGACCTCCCTCACATAGCCAAATTCATGCGCGTTTATGTCCCCTATATAAAATGGCATACGATTTGCACATAACATGTATAGATCTCCCTATACTCTAAATCCTATAATGCCTAAATATTTCTTCAATCACATGGATTCAGTGTAGTACTTGGCATGCAGCAAATTTAAGTTTTGCTTTGTAGAATTTTTTGGAATTAACTTTTCTGAATATTTTTGATCCATGGTTATTAAATTCACTGGTGGGGAACCCATGGATTTGAAGGGCTGACTATATTCTGTACATTAGTGGAACACAATTTCTGTCATCCTTTCTTCAACTCTTTAGTCAAACAGTAACTGTTTTTGAATTTCTTGGCATAATATACAAGGTAACTCAATATACCTGAAAAAATGAGCCCCAGTCAAACCTTTGGCTTGTTCTAGCACAACCATAATTCATTTCTGGTAATATTCTAGGATTTCAAAAGCATGATACATTCCTACCATCATGGTACATTTCTGTCAAACATGTATTAATTGAAGATTTGCTGTCATACATGTATTAATTGAAAATTTGTTAATGTAATTGTATGTTTTGTATTACAGTGAACGGACATCCAATACTCAAAAGAGCTAACATCCGTGTTGTTGGCAAGTTGGTGGCCAGATCCATAAGAGAAAGGAAAATGAAACAATCCTATGAATCATGAAAAGATGAAGAATGTCTTCAGCACAATGTTGTTACCTTTAATAGTTGAAGCTATCTATCCAAAGAAATACTAATAGGTTAACATTGGCTATGGGTTCCTTCTATATCAACAGGAGAAAGCAGAAACATCTTTGTGTATACAGAGAAGGGCTTTGACAGGTTAGTATGTAATTTCTAAATGTCTTTAGATGAACACCATTCATTTGATCTTCTTCATAAAAAACATCTGTTTTATCATACTGAAGTAAACCTATGTAATGTCAAGTATTCCTTTTATCTGACTGAAATTTGTTTCATTCCACTACCAATAAATGCCATAACGAAACTGTATCATTCTTGTTTCTAATACTCATGATTCCGGTATAAAATATTATTGAATTAATATTTTTTAGTCTTTAAAAAATAATAGTGTGGTGATTTGCTGAAATCATATATGTCAAAGGATTTCTTTGTTTGCAAGAATATCCCTCATTATTTTTTTTGAAAATGATTGTTTCAAGTTCTATTAATTTTTAGTATAGTGATAGTATTACACTAGAACCTCTATAAGTTGACCACCAAGGAACTGTAACAAACTAGTCAACATACAAGGGAGGTCAACATAGGGAACAAGGCCTATTGTATTGATACGTACATGTGATGCATGTTCTTTCTATTAAAATTAGGTCCACTTAATGAGGTGGTCAGCTATAAAGATACTACTACATTTTTCTCTACTCACTGCTCACTCTAAAGCAGGGGTCCTCAAACTTTTTAAACAGGGGACCAGTTCACTGTTCCTCAGACCATTGGCAGGCCAGACTATAGTTTAAAAAAAAAATATGAGCAAATTCCTGTGCACACTGCACATATCTTATTTTGAAGTAAAAAAACAAAATGGAAACTATAATATTTAAAGTGAAGAACAAATAACGTTAAATCAACAAACTTACCAGTATTTCAATGGGAACTATGGGCCTGATTTTGGCTAATGAGATGGTCAATGTCCAGTTCCATATTTGTCCCTGCTAGTCGTAACAAGTGATGAGAGTGTGCATCAGTTAGTCTAGATCTGGTTGGAGATTTCAGATGTTTCATTCTGGGAAAAGGCTGTTCACAGACATAAGTGCTGCCAAAGATGGTTGCCATTTTGAGTGCATGGTTCCTGAGATTAGGATACGTCTAAGAGGGGAGAGATGCATAGAAATTAGGAAGGCTGCTTGACTTGAATGCGTCTTTCAGAGAGTCACAATTCTGTAGTTCAG
>CAUYRH010134478.1:0-13697 GCA_963574655.1 Perodicticus potto
CATGCAAAGCTTACTAAATGTAAAATATAAATTTACTAAATGTAGAATATAAATGTTTTAACACAATAACTGAGAAAATGTCATGAAGGCTATGTTAACCAGTTTGATGAAAATATTTCAAATGGTATATAAAACCAGCACATTGTACCCCATAATTGCATTGATGTACAAAGCTATGATTTAATAAAAAAAAATTCCATGGTTATATGCAATACTCTTTTGGGAAGGCCCAAGAGTTACTTTTGCATAAGTCATTATTAACACAATTCAAAAACAAATCTTACATGGGCTAATAGAGACTCTAACTGGATAGAGAAAATCTACCTTATGATTATGGTATAAAACATCTCACTGGGTAAACCTGCAAAGTCCAGTCTTAGTATATATAACCTTTCATGTGTAATCTTTATTAAACATGAAACATATAATTTTGGTATGTACATCATTCAAAAGTAAGTCTGAAATGGTAAAAGGTGAGAATTCAAACCAGCCTAGGTATCTTCTAGGTCTTGATCCAGTGAAAATAACACTCTTAGTAACATGTAAGCATGCCAAGTCCCACATACACTCACTCCCAGGAACTATACAAAATTTCTGAAAATGGGGGAATGTATCTTGTGTTTACTTTGGTATGCTTGGGGTTAGAAACCTGAGTGTGTAGTATTGATGCTGCTCTTCTGATAATGAAGGCTTTCTGAGCTCCTTCACCATGTATCCTTCTAATAAGAAACTAGCAAAGAGTATGGGTAATATTTTGGGTAATATTTTTGAATCCTAAAGCAACAGTAGTGGGATTGATGTATAAACAGGTGCCATTATAAACAAGGCAGCGTTCCAAAGACTAGTAGGATGTATCTGTTCGTAGAGGCCTAATTGCCTACCAAATTCAGGAAGAGAAGCATGGGAATAAAACACAGAAAGCAGGGGGAGGGATAAGCATATGTTTGGAAAAAAACCTGTATTGGGATAAGCTGTCCTAAAGGAGGAAAAGCCTGGGATGGAGGTCTATCTGCCTTTCTGGGCATAGTCCTTAGCCACCTACCCTGCCATTTATCAAGCCTTTGGACTCTTCCTAAGCATTTTTTAAAAACACCAAATATGGGGTATATATAGGCTTTGACTTTTTTTATTTTTATTTATTATGGGTACATAATAGTTGTATATCTTTATAGGGTACAGGTGATGTTTTGATAAAGGTATACAAAGTGGATTAACCACATTTGGGTAATTAAAGTATCCATCACATTTTTTGACCTTGAATTGAACTTTATTAAAAATTTATAGGTGAAGATGTTAACCTTAAGAGAAGGTGACTTTAAGGAGTGAATAGGTAATGGCAAATTGACCAATAAGGTACTACATATACTTCTTTGCCTTTCCAGGTTGATTTCCCATCTTACTTTGGTCGTGGAGATTGGCTTGTAACCATTATTACAGTAGCAGCAATGGGATACTTCACTCTATGTTTCCTGGTTGTATTTGACCAATAAAGATCTCCAGTAGAAGATGTGAGGAGAAGGAGAGTAGATAGTTACAGATTTCTCTGCCGTCCCTTTCTCACACATTATTTTGGGATCCCTGTGCCCTATGACTAAAAGTCACTCCTCTCTCCAGAGCCCTCTAATTCTAGATCCTAATGACCATTCTATTCACTTAGATCTAGTAGTGGCAGAAGTGGCAAATTTTCCCAAGACCCCTGGACTCTCTTTTTAAAGCCACTTATAAGTAAACCTTTATCAAATTATGTGAGTATAGCTTTACTATTTAGAATCTAATTGATACAGAGAAAAGTATATATAGTATGTATAGAACAGCCAATTTTGTTTCCTTTGGATAAACTACACAGGGCCTCATACAGATGGTAATCACTGGGCACGCCATATCTGCATATATCCTCCCATTAGTGTCTGAATGTGGCCTGTGAAATAAAAATGGTCACTGGTTATGTAGGATTTTTAGAGATTCTTTCTACATCATCTCCAGCCCACTGCTGCCCATTTGTAAAATTGTTCTCTCCTTTCCTGTGAGAGTTTTAAAAAAAGGAATGCAGTAGAGTCATCCACTATTGTAGGAAAGCTTGATACATAGGGAGAAGAATAACAACAGCACAGAAAATCTGTATTCTGGCTATGACTGAACAATAGAACAGAAGGTGTTTTTCTGAACTCTGAACAATGGGCATGTAAGGATAATTTCAGCTGCAGAGCTAAGCAGTTTGGATTGACAACAACATAAATCAGCTTTGACAATGCATCCCCTCAGCCAAGTTCATTCATTCATCCAAATTAGAAAACAGGAGCTTAGAAGCACAGTACTAGCTGTTAAAGGATAGAAAACATGTTTAGGGAAATTACTCATGGATAACATGCTAGACAGACTATGAAATGATGTAGGACTCAGCTGAACAATTAGCACAGTCGCAAGTACTCTTTATCTAGATATATGATACAGTGACATCTTTTTTTTTTCTCAATACGTATGTTTGTTTTATGAGATGAAGCTTAGGAGAAACATATAAAAAAAGACTTGGATTGATAGTGATGATATTAGAGTTGGTAAGGTCAGTATATTTGACAGCAAGGAGACAAGGTTAGGGAATAGTTACTGTGGCACTATTTAGAATGGATATTTAATAATAAATATTGCCATAGAAACAATAGTCACAAGTCCTTCTTACCCAGCTCCCAGGCTGCCAATACAAAAAATTCACAATGTTTAATGAGACATTAACCAAAGACCACCCTTTTTGTATGCCAACTTTTCCTCCTACACGTGGGAATCAAAGAGAAAACACATTCAACTTCTATACACTTAAGATCTTATAAATCATCACTTACTATACCACTGCAGAATTGCGTAGATGACTGGACCTGTTGTGGATAAATCATTGTGGCAACTTTTTCCAGCTCTCATACACAAGATATGTTAGAACTTAGGCACATTTTCTCATTATGTTGGTATTCAACTTCTTCCATCCTTTTTTAGTAATAGTTCTCAGATTTTGCCTAGAAAATTATGATCACTTTCTTACTGATATTCTCATTACAATCATATTCTTCACACTAGGGTTATGGACTTATCTTTCTAAACCCCAAGACATGCCCTGGTGCTCCTTTGGCATCTTATTACCCACAGTAAAACCAGACTGTTTGATATAGAATTCATGGTACTCCCCTCTCTTGCCCCTTTGGAGGGGAGAGAAGGGGGAGGATGGGTGAACAGAGGGTATATGGTGTTATTAAATGTATAGTGCATCTTAGAAGGGTACAGGTGAAACCTACTAAATGCAGCATACAAATGTTTTCATACAATAAATGAGAAAATCCCATGAAGATTATGTCGAACAGTTGGATGAAAATATTTCAGATTGTATATGCAGCCAGCACATTTTACCCCATGATTGCACTAATGTACACAGCTATGATTTAATACAAAGTTAAAAATTAAAAAAAAAAAGATAGTGGTTGTTGTGTACAATCTGCTGAATATATTAAAAACCATTGAATCACACACGCACACACACAAAAGAATTCATGGTGCTTCATGACCTGACTACATAACATTTTTTATCAATAGCCTTAGTCTAGAAGTCAGAATATTAAGACCAATTACTAGTTTCTTGTACTAAGCAATGTAACCTTAGTTAATCCCTTCTCCATCAATGAATCAGTTTACCTATTCCTTTTTTACCTGGTAAAAAACAATCCAAAGGAAGAAACAAAAGAAGGAAGAAAGGTTAGGAGGAGGAGAAAAAGAAAAAAAAACTGGCTATCTCTAGGACTTTTCCAAGTTAACACTATAATTTGGCAGTTGACATTCTAGCTTTAATGTTATAATTCATAAATCCATGTTTCTCTGTCATTTTTTCTCAGCTTAAAATGCACCTTCAATATTCTGCAACTATGATACCCCTATACATATTTGGAAGCTCAGTGCAAAGGTCATCTTCCCAATAAAGCCTTTAATTCCTAAAATAAACATAATTCTCCTTCATCTGTGCTTTAATAATACTTTAATATCAATTTTTCTATAATGTATACCACAGCTAATGATTTCCCAGGCAGATTTCTCTGGCCATAATTTTGCCTAGAATATATAGCTATGAATAGTTGTAAAATAAATGAAATGGTGTCTATGTTGGAAAAGAGGGAGGGATACATTTGTTATGACATTTTTACTAATGTTACTAATAGTGTACGTGCACAATGATGCCGTCCTCTTTCCTGCTGCCAGATGAACCAATTTGAAGCAATGCTGAGGAACAAACTATGTCAATGGCCTGCTGCTCATACCTTGCTTACTATTGCAAAAGATTCTGGACTTCTTCCAAGGTCATAAGATCTACATTTAAATTCACAATCCCAGAAAATTTTTCTCAGGTAAGGAATTTAGACATGATCTGGTATAATATTTTGATTTAGCAAGAGTGAAAACTGTGGAGAGGTGAAAGGTCAACTTCCTGTTGGTGTTAGTGCGCAGTCTAGTATGCTTGAGCCTTTCTAAAACCCTGTTTTTCTTCCTTTTATAACCCAGCACCAGCTTCCATTTTATCAAGGGACAGCTTTCTCTACTTTATCCTGGAAAAGTTGAGTTTGTCTCAATTTTTATTTTTTTATTTTTTTTATTTTTTTTTAACTTTTTAATGATTTTATTATTTATTTATTTTTGCAGTTTGGCTGGGGCTGGGTTTGAACCCACCACCCTTGGTATGTGGGACCAGCACCCTACCCACTGAGCCACAGGTGCCACCCCTGTCTCAATTTTTAAACTGCCTGCCTTGTAGCTGTCCAGCCTTTGCAAGCGTCCTGTAATCATTTCTTTCTATAATTCCCCTCATACTTCACAATGAGGCTCTTCTTGGAGTTACTAAGCACAATCCCTTCAAGAGAACACTGCTAATTTATCCCAAGTGTTGGCAGGGGGTGAGGGAGAACACTTGTAATAGGCCAGAATTCTTTTTACTGCCTCATCATTTTATTACCCACACCATCGTATCAGGCTCTGAAAGTACTTATCACTTTCATGATACACAGGATATAAGTAAAGAAAATAACTGAAAGCATAAAATATTATATAGTAAACTTATTCAGATACTTTTCATGATTCAAGAGAGAAAAGATGCTCCAACATTTAAGCACTTCTTAAACGGCTGCCCTTACAGGTTGTTTCAGTTTTTAGTCTTGATACCCAGCCATACTACTTAGTATATTAGTATACTTGTATACTTAGTATACTAAGCTGCAGGGTGGGGACAGTCACACCATTCTTTAGGAGAACAACATCCCATCTCAGGAAAGAGTGATCCTATGTTTCTCACATAATTGAAAGTATTTTCAGAGTTTTACTCATAACTTGCATTTTCCCAACATCTGAATTATTCTGCTCAGAGAATATCACCATTGCAGCTTTATCAGAAGATGAAAGAAATCAATGTTTTCAGGAAGGGATGATTTCAAGGTGCCTGGAGGCATCTATTTCAAACACTGCTAATGCCCACTTTCCGTTTCCCTCTTGCTTCAGAGGGATAACAGAGAATAACAGAACTTCAATGTTATTTATCAAAACAATATGTTTACTTTTTATAAAAAAGTCACCAAACAAAAATGTTCAGGCATCTCCATTTTAACCGACCACAAGCTGATTGACCAGGACATCCAAGAAGGCTATTGTTGTGCAGATGAATAATGGCAGGTTCAGTTGACATTCGTTTGCTTTCTTCCTTACCCCTTCTTCCTGCTTACAATGCAGACATGTGCCTAGAGTTTCTATAGCTACCCTGAGACCAGTGGTGAAGGATGGCTAAGCAGAAGTATAAGGAAAGTAGAGTTGGAGCTGTTGCACTAATCCTGGGCCTCCTACCTTCAAATGCCTTGTAACCTGAGGTAAAACAAATCAACTCTGTACATGATTGAATTACGTGTGTTGGATTTCTTTTACATGTGTTTGAGCCCTAAAGATGCAGTATTGGAGAAGAGGTTAATCCCTCACAAGTATCAAGATGCTCAAATATTAAATCTCTGTTAGGGTCAGAAGATGAAAGGAATCAATGTTTTTAGGAAGGGATGACTTCAAAGTGCCTGGAGGCATCTATTTCAAACACTGCTAATGCCCACTTTCAGTTTCCCTCTTGCTTCAGAGGGATAACAGAGAATAACAGAACTTCAATGTTATTTATCAAAACAATATGTTTACCTTTAAATCTCTGTTAGCAGCTGACTATGACTGAATTCTGTGTAAAGGATGAGGGTGGGAGGGAAATATGAAAATATGAAATAGAATACATTCTAATTTAAAATTGCTCTAGGCACATGGTAATTAATATAAATTTATTTTTTAATATTAATACAAGATGCATATTTTTACTTCTTTTTTGCAGATGTGGTAATGGAGTGTCTTAGAGTGTCTTATGTAAATTTTACCTGATTCAAAGCTAGGTCTATTAGCCCAAGAAATCTATCTTTCAGTTTATCCTTAATGTATTTGAGATTATTAAAGTTGCAAAAAATGAAATGGACCTACTCAACAGAGGGCATAGAATGCTTTCAGAGCTAGATCCTTATTTTTGTCACCAAAGATAAAAGAAGAGAAAACTACAGAATTATGTATAGAATACCAATTGAACTTTTATGATAAAAGGATGCTTCCTCTTTTCTCTCGACCAATATTTCTGACAGTGATGAGCAAATATAATGGGGAACCAATCCTGGCTTCTTGAAGAAACAAGATTCCTCAAATAAAAAGTTGTAATTTAATATTACATAATGTGATTTATTAATAAATTTAGAAAATGAAGGTAACAATATGTGGCCACAGGAATGGAAATTCATAAGAGCAAATACTAATGTCTTAGCACCACTAGGCACAGTATAAGCAGAAGAGCATCAGTGGAATTTGGACAAATGAAAATCTGTCCTGTTGTATAGACTCTTTTTACTCAGAACTAATTGAATGTTTTCAATAGTTTAAAATTCATAGCAGAACTTAATGTATGTTTTGATTACATGTAATTATGTCTGAGTAAAATGCCTAGCAAATTTTACATAGTTTTCATTGTAAGTGATATTGTTAATACTTAGCTCATCTAAACTCCTCTGGTACTGTATTCTTCCACATAATTGATGTAATGATACATGGATTGAGAGCATTCATTTTAAACATTTATGTCAATATTTAGGTGCCCATCAAGCAAAAAATCACAGAAACAATTCTTTTTACCTTTAATCAAGCCTATTAAAGTGTAGATATGGTGTATGCAATCTTTCTGTAAAAGCATTTAAAATATACAATAGCAATATGAATGCACTATATTATTGTTTACCACTATCTTTGGGTAAAAACAAAATAAAGCTTAACCTTTTTAAATATACAGCACAAAATACACTCATGAACACATGCCTTTTTTTCATAATCATAGTCACTTTACATCCCCTTTAGAAATTCTGACCAGTTCTATTTCTGGAAGATTTTGCTTATGCCTTTTTTCAGGGCATGTGGTGGCTCACTTACGACCCTGTGATCTCAGATTACTTGGGCCAGGAGTGGGTAGCTGAATTAAGACAGTATTAGATTTTCTCTCTAGAGTCTCATCTGATACTCAAAGTGAGTAGATACCCAAAGAACTGGGACCTTCCTGAAACCAGAGTCCTTGAAAATAAGTTTGCAGGTTTTCCCCTGTACCAAGACAATGGCCCAAAATCCATACTATGCTTCACTTGCCAAGCTTTGTTTGCTGAAGAAAAGGCTACCTTTTCCTAATTCCCCCAGAGGCACTGTTTGAGCTCATATACCTCCAGATGGAATAGACACATGGCTACCTGTTCATTCTACGTAAGGGCCATGTATGCAAAGTGGCCCAGATTGTTGAGGGAGCTAAGAAACCAAAGACTGAGGTAGACAAATCCCATTTGTCACTAAACGGTGTTTGTTGGGAAACTTATAGACAGAAGTATAGCCTTGGGTGGCCATCCCATGCCCAAGGATTATATACTATAGGAAAGGAGCATATGTGCAACCCTCCAGTATAGGCAAGAATGCTATAGCCTGTAATTTGTGCAGTACAATCAAGGTTGCTTTGATCTAACAGCAGAATTTATAGTGATAAATATAATAATGTCGATAGTAAATATGGTGGGAATCAGGCATCACAGAACTAGGGTTAATCAGAAATCAACATGGCAGTTAGCATCCAAGATCCAGTCACTTTTGTGTCCACAACCCACCCCTCTAATCTGGCTTTTATAATCACATGTACACACCTCTTTGGCAATAGTCCCTGAGCCTCTAGGGAGAAGGGGTGGTACACATAAATGTCATAGATGACACACTGAAGCACAGGCCACAGCCACAGCACAAGCAATAACAGCTGGGGAATTAATAATACCCTTCCCCACCATGTTGCCCAGGATCTAAACCAAGAGGTGTATCGTAGAGCAGCAACACAAACAGAGAAAACCAGGGCCGAAATTGCATGTCAAATTTGTTGCCTGAGGGGCAAAGATCACAGTTTTATGTGTAAGTTTCTAGAGCAGTAAAGGGCCATGTCAAAGGGCAACCAGAAAGCCCTTTAAAAGGAGCCATGTGCCAGTATACTGGTAAATGCGACATCTTGGCTCAGACTCCAAGGATCAACGAAGACCAGTTTAGACAGCAAGGAATTCCTCACTGTCAGGCAAGAAGTAGCCAACCTGGAGGAAGTTGCCAGTCCAATCCTCACTCAAGTATATTCTCTGATTTGAGGTCTTGAGGAGTCCTAAATATTTGCTACTGGCTCTTTATCAGCTCCAGTAGAAATATGTCTGCTCAGAATTCCTTGACCACTATAGTCAATGAAACTTCCTCAACAGTGGTCTGGAATCCTTGGATGCTGCCAGCTCCAAATTCAAGCTAAGGTTTCCCATGGCTTGAGGCAAAACATTGGCTTACCCATGGAAGGTATTGGATTGTGGCAGTGCTGGAAATTTTGCCTTGAAAATACTACTTTTCCTTTCAATCAACATGGTTTGGGGATTATAAGTGAAATCTCCTGTCTGTACCCTCTTTGTGTGCCAGTCTTGGCCATCATCCCCAGTGAAATGTGTCCTTGGTCACTATCAATGCCTGGAGGGTATTCATATGTGACACTGAGGGGCGCCAGACCCTTACGGCTGGTTTGCCTTTTGCAAGGGAAGGAATGCAGAAGTCCTGTGCCAAGATGCACACGTTAGTGCACACTTTGTCCCTTATTGGCAGGGATCCAATGTAGTCTATTTACCAGTTTCTCACAATCTCTCACAGTGGCACTTGTCATATATTCAGGTGTATGTGGAATGTGGCTGGGGTACAGGTGAAAGCAAACTAAGTAGTTCATTGCTGCCACTAGATCTGCACAGTAGAGGGATAGTCTTACTCCCTCTGCTATTTGCCAGCCCACATGTGCACTGCAATGCTCACTGTGTTATGCATGCAGCTAGCTAGCTTACGTGATTGTGAGGAAGCCATGTTCTAACTTGTGCTAGTATGTCAGTCCTCCACATTACCAGAGGGTGAAACTGGCCAGTATGCTGCAATGTAATACACAATTAGGCTCTCAGAGGATTCTGTCTTTTTATTTTATTTAATTTCTGATTAGATGCTGGCACGGATATGGAAAGAAGAGACACTTTTATATATTTAGACAGAAGTCTAATCCACTGTTGGTGGATCCTGATTGTCTTTTCACGTATCAGCTCTTCATAAGGTTTTTTCTAAGTACATACCAATCATCTAGGGCTCATGAGGCAAACCAGGTTGTAAGATCCTTTGGTACTTATCCACTGTCCTTACAGGCTCATGGGTACAGATCACTCATGCAGCACAGAGTTCTGTCCATCAACTGCTTTGTTGAATTCCCATCTCAAACCAAGTATTATCTGTCTGTTGTCCATACATGCAGGTTACCTTGGCTCAACCCATCTGAGTCCCAAGTGTTTTCAGCCTTAGGGAACATTGCTTTGTGTACAATTGGAGGCATCTTCTGGGGGGAGGGGGATCCAGAATGGGGGCAGCAAGGTCTCAGTCTACTTGCAGTTCACCTCCCAAGGGACAAGTGGAGATGCCCCAGCAATGTTGCAGGGGCATGTGCCCTCTTGTAAAGAGAATAGATGGAAAATGTTTGTTTTCAGACATTTAAAGGTGCCAAACACCCAGGTAATCTTTCCCAATTAGGTAAAAGTAAGCCAGGTTGTATTAATGCAGATTCTCTACAGATGTAAATTTCCTCCTACAAAATAAAGCAGCATTGCTGTGTTACTTTGACCTGTGACACTCATCTCAAACAACATCAAAGAAATGTATTCTAGGGTAAAATATTTCTAATTTCCTTCAGTTTGATAAAGTCATTCCAAGACCAAAACAAGGAAACACACAAACACCCTGAAGAAACCAATGCAAATTTCTGACCAACAAAGCCTGGTCTGAACTAAGGATAGGCACAGCTTTTCTGTAAAGTGCCAGAAAACAAATTAAATTATTAAATAACTTAATTTCTAATTTAAAAAGTTCTAATTACTTCTAATTTAGAAATAAAATTAATTATTAAATGATTTGGACATTAAACTGTTTAATTTAGGTTTTATAACAATTAAAAAATGTTAAAACCATTCCTATTTCTTGGGTTTTATGAAAGGTAATTGTAGGCCAAATTTGACCTATGCTCATATTGGCTGATCCCTGGTCTAAAATAATGTTTGTCATTTTATTTCTTTCTTTTCTTTCTTTCCTTTTCTTTCCTTTTTTTTTTTTTTTTTTTTTTTGAGACAGAGCCTCAAGCTATCACCCTGGGCAGAGTACCATGGCATCACAGCTCATAGCAACCTCAAATTCCTGGGCTTAAGCAATTCTCTTGCCTCAGCCTCCCAAGTAGCTGGGACTATAGGTGCCTGCCACAATGCCCAGCTATTATTTTTTGGCTGGAGTTGTTACTGTTTGGCAGGCCCGGGCTGGATTCGAACCCAACAGCTCTGGTGTATGTGGCTAGTGCCCTAGCTGCTTGAGCTACAGGCACCACTCGTGTTTGTTCTTTTAATATACTAAGTTTCAGGTGGTTTGCTTTGCAGTAGAACCTAATTGGTATAGTATGAGATACTTCTGATACTTAAAAAGAAAAATCTTTCCCTCAAAATTCTCTTTTTTGCAACCCCAATTGCCTTGACTTAGATTGCAATTTGAAACAGCACAGTTCATGAGAAAAGAAGCCAATAACCCACTGAAACAATCTGAAACATCCAGGTTGAAAAATCCCTCAAGGATTTTTATTAGGGAATGTTCACATATCCCATAAACAAAGACCCTTTCTCTAAACCTTGAGAATCTTAGATATTCAGAAAGAAAACCATTCTTTGCATGATTTCTTGGCACTTAATGTAGCTTACTTTTGTTCTAAATGTGATTCTTTACAACATATGCTTGCTTTGATGGAAGAAATTAGCAAAAGATTATTGCTTTCCCTAAGTCAATTAGGCTGAAAAGAAATGAATTGTTTTTCTTTTGCTGTCACACCAGCTTTATTTCTGAGACAACATGGGCAGGAATTGGATTCTTGTAATGAAAATGTTAGGCAGATAGCTAGAAATCCAGCTATCCTTGCACAGGGCTGCCAGGCTCCCATCTCACCTTAATCCAGTATTGCTCACACATGGGGAGGAGAAAACACTCTACCAATCTACAATCAGAAATTGGTGTGCCAACTGCAGAAGGATGTAAAAGACCACTGGCCTGGGCACTAGCAACAGGTGTAATAGAGTCTTGAAAGAGACCTAGAACTCTTGAGGCTAATTATCACGTCATTAGCTTAAATGTACATTGCCATCCTCACCTCCACAATGGGCTTTCAGAGAGTCCCACAGGAGGTCCTCATGGTCAGTAAGACTCTGGTTGCAAGCTGACCTCTGCACCAGGAGGTAGGAAAGACCCAGGCAGTATAATGGTCTGAGAAGATGCAAGGAATAATTTATATTTTTAAAAATTTGCTTAGGTTAGAGTTTTTTGGGATGTTCTGTAGATGTCAAATCCAGATGTTGAATGGTTAATTTTAAATCTAAAATTTCTTACCTTACCTTATTTTTGGAGGATCTATCTAACACTGCTAAAGGGCTGTTAAAATATCCAACTACTATGGATCTGGAGGAAATCATGTTGCTCATGTCTGTTAGAGTTTCTCTTATAAATTGAGGTGCATTCTGGTTTGGTGAATGAATATTAATAATTGAAATCTCATCATATTTAGTGTTATCTTTAACAAATATGAAGTGTCCATCCTTGTAATTCCTTATTTTGGTTGGTTTAAAGCCTATTGTATCTGCAAATAGGATTACAACACCTGCTCTTTTCTGTTTTCCATTTGCCTGGAATATAGATGACCATCCCTTCACCTGGAGTCTATATTTATCTTGTAAGGTATGATGAGATTCTTGTATGCAGCAGATATCTGGACTGAGTTTTTGTACCCAGTCAGCCAACCTGTGCCTCTTTAAAGGACAATTAAACCATTCACATTAATTGAGACTATTGACACACCTTTCGAACGTCCAGGGACATGTTTAATCCTTTTGCGACTGTGGAAGTTGGAATTTGATCAAAAGATTCTGAGTGAGTTTACTTTTGTTGTGGAGGATTATGCTGGTCATTATGGAAGATAGGTCTGAGAATATCCTGGAGAGCTAGTTTAGTTATGGCAAATTTCTTCAACATGTGTATGTTGTTAAAGTATTTAATATCGCCATCATAAATGAACTCAGTTTAGCTGGATACAGGATCCTGAGTTGAGAGTCATTTTGTTTTAGGAGATTGAAAGTCGGTGACCATCCTCTTTCAGCTTGAAAGTTTTCAGCAGAGAGATCTCCACTTATTCTAATATTCTTCCCCTTGTAGGTTATGGTTTTCTTATGTCTGGCTGCTTTCAGAATTTTCTCCTTCATGTTAACTTTAATAAAATTGATTATGATGTGCCTGGGGGATGTCTTATTCGGGTTGAGTCATGCTGGAGTTCTGAAACTGTCTGCTCTCTGAATTTCAGAATCTCTTGGCATGTCTGCAAAGTTCTCTTTCATAATCTCATGAAGAAGAGACTCTGTACCTTTTGAAGCCACTTTGTCAGTTTTGGGGATCCCTATGAGGTGAATATTGGTTTTCTTCAAATTATCCCAGAGCTCTCTGAGAGAGTGATCTGTTTTTGCCTTCCATTTCTCTTCTTCTTTGGAAGTTTGGGAGTGTTCGAGAGCTTTATCTTCCAGGTCAGAAATCCTTTCTTCTGCTTGCTCCATTCTGTTACTGAGGGATTCTACTGTATTTCTCAGATCTTTGAGGGCTGTAACTTCTTGTCTCAATGTGTCAAAATCTTTGGTCAGTTTGTCTTTGAATTCATTCACTTCTTGAGATATCTTTTGGGTCATCTTTTGGATTACTGCCTGAAATTCTAATTCCATATTTTCCTCCATTCCGCTGATCTGCGTGGCGACCCAGACTCGGAATTTGCGTTCTGACCTCACAGCCAGTTGCTTATGCAAGGGATCTTGTGCTGTATCTACCTTGTCATTTTTCTGGGGGGAGTTGATCTACTCTGATTATTATTTATTGCCAGAGTTTTTCTGTTGATTTCACCTTATGATTGGTTTTCACCATTGCCTCTGACCATCCTCAGAGTTGGGAAGTTGTCTCTCCAAGGTCATACCACAGTGGGATTA
>CAUYRH010134480.1:0-24005 GCA_963574655.1 Perodicticus potto
TTGGTATATGTACACCATGAAATACTATTCAGCCATTAAAAAAAATGGAGACTTCACAGCCTTTGTATTAACCTGGATGGAAGTGGAACACATTGTTCTTAGTAAAGCATCACAAGAATGGAGAAGCATGAATCCTATGTAGTCAATTTTAATATGAGGACAATTAATGATGTGGTGGGAGTGGGGGAAGGGGAGAGCAGAGAGAGAAAGAAGGAGGGAGGGATGCGGGAAAGGAAGAACAGAGAGCGAGAAGGAGGGAGGGGTTGGGGTCTTGGTGTGTGACCCACCTTTTGGGGGCAAGACACGATTGTAAGAAACACTTTACCTAACGAATGCAATCAGTGTAACCTGGTTTCCAGTACCCTCAATGAATCCCCAACAATAAAAAAAAAAAAATCTTAATACTTGGAAAACATTACTTGATGTGTAATAGACAACCTAAGTATAAAGAGTACATTGCTATACACAATTTTAAGGCAAGTATTCTATACACAAAACCAAATAGATAATTGCCCTTACTTTCTCCTAAATTGAAATACAGGTGCCACCATACAAGGGTTAAAAGCTAGAGAGTGAAGGTAGGACTAGGAATAGGCTGTCATTAAAGTTACTTGGGTTTTATGAACCAGATCTGCCTGAAATTACATAAATTACAGCTAGGAGAGAAGCCAAAATCAAAGTTTAAACATGGCCCTTCACTTTGTCCCTGATGCCTCATTAACCGTGCTTCCTGAGGCTTTAACTTACTCTGTGGTAGTATGGGGGGTAAAAAGGAGCTATTTCAAATTAACTATTCATCTTACCATGATCTGAATGTTTGTGTCTCCCTAAAATTTATATGTTGAAATTCTAATACCCAAACTGATGGTATTGACAGATATGGTTTTGGAGAGGTGATCAAATTATAAGAGGAGAATTTTCATGAGTAGGATTATTCCCCTCATAAAGAAGCTCTACAGACACCTCCCTTACCCCTCTCACCATGTACAATCACATCCATATTAGGGAGGGAAGAGGGTGTGATAAGATGTCTCTTCTCAGGTAAGGGTACATGGCACACCTCCTAGGTGAACTGCAACTTTAGGTTTACCTAACGAGTGGAAACAATGTAACCTAATTGTATAAACACTCACATTAATCTAAAATTAAAAAAAAATGACAACAAACTAGGCACAGAAGAAACATACCTCAAAATTACAAAAAACTATTTATGTCAAACTCACAGCCAAAATCATACTGATGGGGGAAGGTTGAAACAATTCATCCTAAGAACTGTTTATAAAACAACAGTATCCATTTCTACTCAATATAGCACTGGAAGTCCTAGCCAAAGCAATCAGGCAACAGTAAGAAATAAAGGGTATCCAAATTGGAAAAGAGGAGGTCAAATTATCCCTGTTAACTGATTTATATGCTCTTATATCTAAAAAAGAAAAAACCCAAAAGAGTCTTAGAATTTATAACTAAATTCACCAAAGTCTCATGTTACAAAATCAGTGTTCAAAAACCAGTAGCATTTCTGCATACTAACAATAGTGAAGACAAGAGTCAAATTAGCAATTCACTAACATTCACATTAGCTGCAAAGAAAATATAATACCTAGAAATATTCTGAATGAATAAGGTGAACTATCTCTACAAAGAGAACTACAAAGCAAATCAGCAAGTAAAAATGAACAACCCCATTAAAAATGAGCAAAAGAGCTTTTACACAGCTCAGAGTACCACAAAAAGAGCCAACAGATAGCCCTCTGAATGGGGGAAGATTTTTGAGTGTTATGAATCTGACAAAGACCTGATAACTGGAATCTACAGAGAACTTCAATTAAATGATAAGAAAAGTGCAAACAACCCCCTCTATGAGTGGGCAAGAGGTTTCAACAAAAACTTCCCTGACGGCGACAGACGAATGGCTAACAAACACATGAAAGAATGCTCATTGTCTTTAATCATCAGAGAAATGCAAATCAAAACCACTCTAAGATATCACCTAACCCCAGAAAGACTAGCCCACATAACAAAGTCGCAAAACACCAGATGCTGGCATGGATGTGGAGCGAAGAGAACACTTCTACACTGCTGATGGGATTGCTAACTAATACAGCCCTTTAGGAGAGAAGTATGAAGAATCCTCAAAGATCTAAAAGTAGACCTTCCATTTGACCCTGCAATCCCATTACTAAGTATCTACCCAGAAGAACAAAAATCATTTTACCACAAAGACATTTGTACTAGAATGTTTATTTTGGCTCAATTCATAATTGCCAAGTTATGGAAGCAACCTAAGTGCCCATCAACCCATGAATGGATCAACAAACTGTGCTATATGTATACCATGGAATATAATTCAACCATTAAAAAGATGGAGACTTTACATCTTTTGCATTTACCTGAATGGAGTTGAAATACATTCTTCTTAGTAAAGTATTGCAAGAATGGAAAATAAACATCCAATGTACTCCATACTAATATGAAATCAATATATAAACAATTGCATATTCCTAAGAACAATAGAACACTATTATAGTCCAGTTTGGGGGTAGAAGGAATTGAGGGGGAGTGCATATGACAGAAGGAGGGAGGGCATTTGGTGGGATCTCACCTAATGTGCACATTGTGAGGGTGTATAACATGGCTCCTGGGTGAGGGGCTCCTCTACGAATGGAACTTTACCCTGGAAGTGAGAACAATGCAACCTACATATTGTACCCTTATATCAATTTGAATAAAGTTTAAAAAATAAAAATAAAAAATAAAAAATGAGCAAAAGACATGAACACAATTTTTTGAAAAGAAGATAAATAACCAGCAAATATTAAAAAAATTCTCAGCATCACTAATCATAAGAGAAATTCAAAGTAAAACCACAATGAGATACCACCTTATCCCTGTCAGAATGGTCATTATTAAAAAGTCAAAAAACAACAGATGCTGGCATGGATACTAAGGGGTAGAAACACTTATACTGCTGGTAGGACTTCAGGCTAGTACAACCTCTATACAAAACAGTACAGAGTTTCCTCAAAGAAATAAATGTATACTTACCATTCAATCCAGCAATCTCACTGCTGGGTATCTACCCAAATGAAAAGAAGTCATTTTATCAAAAAGACACCTGCACTTGAATGTTTATTGAATGTTTATTCACAATTGCAAAGATGTGAAATCAACTTAAGTGTCCATAAATTCATGAGTGGATTGAGAAAATGTGATTTATATGTAGACACACACACTCCATGGACTACTACTCAGCTATAGAGAGAGATAAATAATGTCTTTTACGTGGATGGAACTTGGAGCACATTATCCTAAGTGAAGTATCACAGAAATAGAAAAACAAACACCACATGTACTCTTCAATAATTGAAAGCTAAGCAATGAGCACACCCAGGCACAAAGAAATGTAAAGTACAGTGGAAACCAAGAAGGAGGGAATGTGGATGGTGAGGGATAAAAACCTACTTATCAGGTACAATGATCACTATTCTGATGAAGGGCACACTAATGGCACTGTCTTAAACCTTGCAATGAAAACATTTGTACTCCCTTAATATTTTGAAATAAACAAACAATAAAAATTAAAAAGTGAAATAGGAAAAAATACTTTAATAAGAACATTTATACCCATATGCAAATATCACAAATTATCAACTCATGGCCAAATTTACTTTGTTTGCATCCTCACCCACTTCCTCCATGATTGACTATTTTGACTTAAGTCCCAGACATCGTGTCACTTTATTCCATTAATATTTCAGAATACACCTCCTGAAGACAAATAATCTAAAGATATCCTATTAATACCCCTTTATCTCTTTTTATTTCCCTTGCATTATCTGCCAAAGAAATAAGATAGATGTCCTGTAAAGTGGCACACAGTCTGGGTTTTGTTGATTATAACTTATCGCATCATTTAATCTGGTTAAGTTCTTTCACACAAGACTCAGGGTGGAGGGTTGGAAAACTATATTTCAGGCAAATGGAAATCTGAAGAAAGGAAGGATTCAAATAATATTTGCAGATACAAGAGGACTTAAAGAAAAAAATAAACACAAATGATGGACTCTAGACACTGGTCAAGGGAACAATATAAAAAGAAGACAAACTGATTACAACTATATATGCACCAAACTAAAATTCTCCCAGGTTTATAAAATGAACCATAACCATTCTGAACAATATGATATCCTATAGCACCATAATACCTAGGGACTTCAAAACCCCACTGAGAGAATAGGACAAAAATGAAATTAAGTGTTACTTAACAAGGGACTTAAAAGCAACCTTAGAACAATCAGGCTTTATAGACATATATAGAACATACTAAACAAAAACTATTGAGATCCTCTTCAGATCAAGGGTCCTATTCAGAAAATTGACCATATCCTTGGACACAAATCAAAACTCAACAAAATTCAAAGAATAAAAATTATACCTTTTATCTTCTCAGACCATGAGGGAATAAAGGTGAAACTCAGCTCCAACCAAAACTTTCATCCCAATGCAAAGTCATTGAAACTAAACAATGCTAAGTGACAGCTGGGTCAAGGAGGAGACAAGAAGGAAACCGTTATATTACTTGAACATAATGACAAAGAAAACACAAGCTATTAAAACCCATGGGATACTGCAAAAGGAGTCCTAAGAGGGAAATTTATTGCATTAGATGCCTACATCAAAAAACAGGAAAAACCTCACATAAACAATCTAAAGAATCACATCAAGGAACTGGAAAAGGAATAGCAATCCAATCTCAAACCAAGCAGAGGAAAAAATAATAAAAATTCAATCAGAAATAAATGAAATTGAAAACAAAAGAACCATTCAGAAAATTAATGAAACAAAACATTAGTTCTTCAAAAAAATAAACAAAATCAAAAAACTTTGGCCAGACTAACTATAAACACAAAAGTAAGACCTCGAGTAGCATCAATCAGAAACAAAAAAGGGGGGAAATTACAGTAGATACCACAGAGATATAAAAGATTATCTCTGATTATTACAAAAAACTCTATGCCCAGAAATCTGACAATGTGGAGGGAAGAGGCCAATACCAGGAACCATAAAACCTCCCTAGACTTAACCAGAAAGAAATAAATCTCCTCAACAGAACAATATCAAGCATGAAAATTGAAGGAACAATAAAAAAGCTTCCAGAAGGGCTGGGAGCTGTGGCTCATACTTGTATTCCCAGCAATTGGGAGGCCGAGGCAGGTGGATTGCCTGAGCTCACAAGTTCAAGACCAGCCTGAGCAAGAGCAAGACCCGTCTCTATAAAATAGCAGGCCATTGTGGTGGGCTCCTATAGTCCCAGCTACTTGGGAGGCTTAGATAAGAAGAGTGGAGAAAAAATGAAGAATTCTTACAACAGAATTCTCATCACTCAGTTTGTGAGAGATGTGAGGAACAAATTTAAGAAAGAGGGGAAGACCATCATCTGAAAATGAAGAAAGGCTAAATGGGAAGATGCATTTTATAAAGCAAAATGAAAAAAATTAACAAAGGATTGCATGGTTTTCAGCAGAAGAAATGAGAAAGATGAAGGGAGAGAAAACATTTTCTACTATGAGACATGCAAGAGGAAACCAAGACTTTATCCTACAGATTGCTTCAAGAAGTATCACAGTCAAAAAATTTATAAACAAAAATGTTTTAATTTTTTATGTAATCTAAAATGGATGGGGCAGCACCTGTGGCTCAAAGAAGTAGGCGGGTTCAAAGCCCCGCCCCAAAACTGCAAAAAACCCAAACAAACCAAAAATAATAAAATGGATGATAAAATTATCAGGTGAGCTCATGTTTATGGGGTTTTTTTCTTTGAAAACTGTAGGAAAATTTCAAGTAATACACCAACCTTTTTCATGCCCAAAATAAATAAGAGCCGGTGAGTATGTGGGTGGCACAAAATTTGAATTGGAAAGTTAAGGTTTTGGACTTGCTTAGGACCTGTCACTACCTTTTTTCCTTCCTGTGTCTATTCTGTGCCTGTCCCATCACTGTATTTTGGAAATGCTTAATACATCTGATTTCACAGAGTTTCACCCATGTCTGATTTAAATAATATTTATGAGACTTTTTAAACTTTTGATTTTTGAGTTATTACCAGGAAAAGTTAAGACTTTGTGTGCTACTGGGAAGAAATAATTGTATCTCACATGTGAGAAAGATATGAATTTGGGAGTTCTAGGGAGAAAATGCTATGGTGTGTGAACATTTGTGTCCCCTGCCCCCCACTCCAAAATTCATACATTAAAGTCCTAATTCCCAAGGTGATGGCATTAGGAGATGTGGCCTATGAGAAGTAATTTGTCAATAAGGGCAGAACCCTCATGACCGGGATTAGTTCTTATAAAAGAGGCCCAAGAGAAATACCATTTACCCCTTCTAACATGTAAGGATACAGCAAGAAGGCACCATGAGCCAGAAATCAGGCCTTCATCAGATACTGAATCTGATGATGCCTTGATATTATACTTCCTAGCTCCAGTACTCAGAATAAATTTCTTTTGTTTATAAGCTACCTATCTATGGTATTTTGTTATAGCAGCCTGGACTAAAATGCATTCCTTCTTGACTTCAACATAGAATGACATTTTAATTGTTTATTTAATATGTAAACACATTTTACATCAGATAATGAGGATGTACTTTGAATGAATGAGATAGTATTACATATAATTAAAGGCTTATCATTACAGATTTAGCTACAATTTTACCATAACCAATGTTTTAAGGGACACAATTTTGCCACATTCTGGTATTGATGGTCAAAGAGGCAACTTAGCACTTACCTCTTTAAATACTCCTTGGAAAAGTAAGTATGGTTGTGCATCCAAATCTTTGTAATCTACCACCTTCAACCCCCACTGCAGTGGAAAATCTCAATGAATTTCAAATATGGCCAAACTGCAGTACCGCCTCTGCAAAAGCTGCTCTGAGAAGATGCTATGCTGTTGCACTATTAAGGACTTTAGTGACAATTGAGTGCTACTAAATTGGACCTCAAATGGGATTTTTAGCACAAAAGTCACCTTTGTTAAGTCACAGTCCAGCTGGCAAAGGTCTACCCTTAAAGACTTATTTAGAATTTTATTTTTCCAATGCATGTAGTGTACTCAACTCATGAGTATCCTTGATGACATGAGACTTACAGAGTTTAGGTACGTAAAATTAATCATTTCTTTGTATTTAAGCATTATTTCCAAACAATTCTCCCTAAAGTGATGTCATGAAGCTGATTGGACTTAGACCAAATACTGAAAGCCAGTATTAATATGTTTCTGTGGAATTGCTAGAAGTAGGGAACTTCAATTTAGAGATTCCTTGCCATCTTTAATAAGGATGATTATCTTCAGACATTTGAAAGTCAGACCTGGGAACTATTAATTAGCATAATTTAATTTATCAAACCAAATACAGTGGTGTTTAAGGTAAAGGTTGTATCTCTCAAGTAAGCAGGATATCAAAATGAGAAAAATACATTTAGCAAAGTTCTTGGCTTGGCTTTCCCTGGGAGCGTATGCTGTGATCAAATTCAAGTGAAATAAGTTTTTTGGACACTTATCCCAGGGAACACCCATAGAATAGTGGAAAGGTGAGGCGAGGAAGGGAAAGAAGCCAGTGCAAAATGGCAACAAAGGTTCAATCTTGGAGTGGGACTGTGTAGAAATTTATCTAAACTGTGGAGCAATGAAGCTGGAATATTCATTCCCCAAATTCCCTGAAGACATTGATTAAAAGCTGCTCTCATGGCCATCAGTTCTTTGGCACTTCAGGCTTGTTTTGCATGTAAGATAAATGCTTCTACAGGAAAAAATACCTCGGAAAGATAGTCAAATATTTTAGCAGTAAGTTGTCTCCAATGTGATGAGGTGAGTGCCACTAAATATGGATGGAGAACCATCATTGTCTGTTACACCCTTACTACCAGGATGTGGCCCATCAAATAGCAACATCAGAATAACCTAGGATCTTGTTAGAAATGCAAAATCTCAGGCCCCACCACACATATATGAACATTAAACTTTAAAGAAGCACTATGCTACAATATGATAGATAGTTGGATAAAAAGATGATAGATAGATAGATAGATAGATAAACAAATAGATAGACAGAATCCTATTCAAATAGAACCAGTAAATCTTGGTGCTATATTGATCCAAAAGAAAAAAAACGATCATCTGGAATTGTTTTTTTTTTTTTTTTTTATTGTTGGGGATTCATTGAAGGTACAAAGAACTAGGTTACACTGATTGCATTTGTCAGGTAAAGTCCTCCTTATAATTGTGTACTATCCTCAAGAGGCATGTAACACCCTGTGACCTCACACCTCCCTCCGTCCCTCTCCCTGCATCCCCAGACCCCCACCCCCCACCGTGTAATAGATCATTAATTGTCTTCATGTGAGAATTGAGTACATAGGATTCTTGCTACTCTATTCTTGTGATGCTTTACTAAGAATAATGTGTTCCACTTCCATCCAGGTTAATACAAAAGATGTAAAGCCTCCATCGTTTTTAATGGCTGCAATAGTATCCCATGGTATACATATCCCACAGCTTGTTAATCCATTCCTGGGTTGGTAGGCATTTGGTCTCTTCCACATTTTGGCAATTGTAATGAGCTGTGATAAACAGTCTAGTGCAAATGTCCTTATGATAAAATGATTTTTTTTTTCTCTTTAGGGTAGATTCCCAGTAATGGGATTGCAGGATCAAATGGGAGTTCTAGTTTGAGTTCTTTGAGGATTCACCATACTTCCTTCCAAAAAGGTTGTAATAGGTTGCAGTCCCACCAACAATGTAGAAGTGTTCTCTTCTCTCCACATCCATGCCAGCATCTGCAGTTTTGAGATTTTGTGATGTAGGGCATTCTCACTAGGGTTAGGTGATATCTCAGGGTGGTTTTGATATGCATTTCTCTGATAATTAGGGACAATGAGCATTTTTTCATATGCTTGTTAACCATTCGCCTATTTTCTTCAGAGAAAGTTCTATTCATTTCTCCTGCACAGTGATATAAGGGATTGTTGGCTCTATTTATGTTGATTAATTTGAGTTCTCTGTAGATCCTAGTTATCAAGCTTTTATCCAATTCTTAATATGCAAATATCCTTTGCCATTGTGTAGGTTGTCTATTTGCTTTTGTTGTTGTCTCCTTAGCCGTACAGAAGCTTTTCTGTTTCATTAAGTCCCATTTGTTTACTTTTGCTGTTGTTGCAATTGTCATGGAAGTCTTCTTCATAAAGTCTTACCCCAGGCCGATATCTTCAAGACTTTTCCCCACACTTTCTTTGAGGATTTTTATTGTTTTATGCCTTATATTTAGATCATTTTATCCATATTGAATAAATTTTTGTGAGTGGAGAAAGGTGTGGGTCCAGTTTCAGTCTTTTACATGTGGATATCCAGTTCTTATAAGAACATACACTGGGAGAAAGAATCATCTAGAATTTTAACAAAATAATTCCTTTTTGGTGTCTACAAACATGCTCTATCAGATCTAACTAACCTAGAATTCTATAGATTAGTGCCAAAAGAATAAGTGAGTAACCCTGCAGATGCACAAACTTTCATGGTTCCCATATCTGGAGAATGTAAGGCCATTGACTAGAGGCCATCTAGAGCCTTAGTAACTTATCTCCAAGGAGAAAACCAGTAAGGACCATCACAATAGTTGTTTCCTAATAAACTACTGTTTCCATAGTCATGTTTATTCTGATTAAAATCTCTTTCAATCTCATTGAGGATGTTAGAAAATGTTTCATAATAAGAAAATGTTGACTGGACTAAAAAAATCAGAGGCAGCAATTGACATCATTAGGCTCTTTAGGCTCCCTAAAACTATCCCTCAAAACACCACACTGCAGACCATCAAGAAATAATTGTCAATGCTAGATCTTCCATATACATACAAGGAGAGTGGCAGGGAAGAGAAGGCCCCACCCACTCATAGAATGTGAATAAAATCTAAGAGAGATTATAGGCTGGGAATTAGCATCTGGAAAGCATACTTGGTTAACAAGGCCAAGATTACAAGGTAAGAAGTTTCAAATGGAAGATATATGTTACAAAGGCAACCAGGCACCCATCTGAGAATTTCTATCACTAGGTTCACAAGGAGAAAATACCCTCTTGAAATCTGAATTGTAACCTCAATTGCAAATTTCACCATATTTTGTCAATACATTTTGATTATATTTTAATGCACTGTTACCTCTATGAGGAATCATAAAATGATGATAAACACAAAATCCAAAATGTACTGAGTATTTATGTTCCATATACAGCATTTACATGTGTTTACCCATATAATTCTCAATCTGGTAAGGTGAGGTATTATAATGATTTCGTACCTTACAGATGAGCAAACAGACTAAGAGAAGATAGGTAATTCATTTGCCCAAGGTCGTATAACTAGCAAGTTGCAGAGTTAGAATTTGAAAAAATACTTGCAGTGACTCTGGAACCCACACTCTTGTGCCAAGATGCTTCTATATCATTATAAGATACTCTATCTTATAATATCTTGCATATTTGAGAAACCAGCACATCAGAAATCAAACCAGTTTTAAAAATCCTTGCACCATTTATTGAAGAGGGATTCTTTCCCCCAGTGCATGGTCTTGTTTGGTTCATCAAAGATTAGGCAGCTATAAGATGTTAGCTTCATCTCATAGCTTTCTATTTGGTTCCAGTTGTCTATGTCTCTATTGTTGTGCCAGTATCATGCTGTTGACCACCATGGCCTTGTAGTACAGCCTAAAATCTGGTAGGGTAATGCCCCTGGCTTTGTTTTTATTGCTAAGAATTGCCTTAGCTATACAGTGTTTTTTCTGGTTCCATACAAAAGGAAGAATTATTTTTTCCAAGTCTTGAAAGTATGATGTTGGTATTTTAATGGGAATGGCATTGAATCTGTAGATTGCTTTGGGAAGTATAGACATTTTAACAATGTTGATTCTTCCCAGCCATGAGCATGGTATGTTCTTCCATTTGTTAGTATCCTCTGCTGATTCTTTTCTTAGGTTTTCATAATTTTCTTTATAAAGGTCATTCACCTCTTTTGTTAGGTATATTCCTAGGTATTTCATTTTCTTTGAAGTGACTATGAAGGGAATTATGTCCTTAATTAGCTTCTCATCTTGGCTGTTATTGTCATATACAAAGGCTACTGATTTGTGGACATTGATTTTATATCCTGAGATATTACTGTTTTTGATCACTTCCAGGAGACTTGTGGGTGAGTCTTTGGGGTTCTCTAAGTATAAGATCATATCATCAGCAAAGAAGGAGAGTTTGACCTACTCTGCTCCCATTTGGATGCCCTTTATTTCTTTCTCTTGACTGTATTGGCCAGAAGTTCCAGCACTACGTTGAATTGTAGTGGTAATAAAGGATAACTTTGTCTGATTCCAGTTCTTAGTGGAAAAGCTTTCAGTTTTCCTCCATTCAGTAAAATATTAGCTATGGGCTTTTCGTAGATGGTTTCAATCAGTTTAAGAAATGTACCATCTCTGCCTATATTCTTCAGGGTTTTAATTGAAAAAGAATGTTGAATTTTTTCGAATTATTTTTCCGCAGCTATTGAGATTATCATATGGTCTTTGTTTTTGCTACTACCAGATAGATTAGAACTGGAGGATTTTCTTTTCTGCTGAGTTGATTTTTTAATATTGAAAGCAGATTATTTCTCTTCAGTGCACCCACACCTTCAAAAACACAAAACATTATATATGGCAAAGCTACTCTTACAATATGTAGGAGATTGGTCAGTGCTCTACTTTAGGGACTGCTCATTCCCTATAGTCTTTAACAAGTCATTTGAAATCTGCCCCTGCATTTAGTTGAAAATGGCCTAGATTTTCTTAGTAATCCAAGGGAAAAGATTGAAGGCATAAAGAGGGCACAGAGCTCTCTGAGTTCTTAAACTCAGTGCCTTTTTCAGGTTTCCTGTTATACTGCAGGAAAAACAAAGAAATTCAGAGAGGCAACATAAGGGCTCTGAGGAAAGAGCAATGGTGCAATCGAGACCCCATCATGGAAAAGGTGTCAAAATATGATGATACCCCCAAAATTCCAATGTAAAATAGATATTTAGAAAGAGTTTTTAAAAATTCTAGATGAAGAAAAATTAGCAAAAAATAATTCAGGTAAAAAAGATGCATTTATCTTTTGTTTTACAACTTTGCTGACTCAACCTAGTCAAGCATGTTTAATCTTTTCATAATAAAGAGAACCAGAAAAAAAGCATGGAAAAGAGCCAGCTAAAGACTGTAAGAAAGGGAAGGGAGCAGAGGACCAGGTGAAGAAAGAAAGTAAAAGGGAAAAAGGAATCAAAACCCTGAAAAAGTGAAGGAAAAAAAGAACATATTCAATTTAGTAGCTTTTAATAATGTTGTCCAACATACAAAGTCTACCAATGTGTGATGAAGCAAAATACTAATTTATCAAAGTAAATTATTTCTTTAGAATAATCACTATATTTAAAGTATTATGTATGCTTTTTTTAATCAAGAAGAGTAAATTCAGGAGAAAAGTGTGTGAAAGTGTTGCAGGAAAAATGTGAACCTCTCTGGAAACCTAATGAATGGGGCAATTTGTGGGGATGGGGACAGAGCTTTTATTAGAACAGAGTCAAGACAAAGAAAATAGAACAGTCAGAAGCTGTCTAAAGGCACAGAGAACAATACTATATAAACCTGACATAGAGCTCCAGATTGATTCGAACTGATATTTAATAGCCAAATTCACATTCTGCACATAATGTTGCCTACACTTATTTTTGATGCTAGTCAAAAGTCTGAGTTACAAATCTGAAAGTATCATGACCCATTAAGCCTCATGATCACTACAGGACTGAATGCAAGAAGCATACACACTGACTCAGTCCACCAGCTACCCCACTACACCTAAATATCCCAGGATGCTTCAGCCGCACCCTGAAAGGAACTTAGTAAGAATAGCATAGGCCCATCAAATATTCCCCCCATGGCAACCCAGCAGGCACCTCTGTATACAAACAACAAAAGATCCTCTGGTGCTATTCTCCATCCAGCACATTTATTATCCTTTTGGAAGGCTATAATAGTGTATTATTTACTATACCTTCATGCATCTCTGGGATTGAATTCCAGAGAAAACAACATCTGAATTATTTCCTCTAATACTCACCCAATATACCTGAGAAAGAAGTTAGCAACTTTTGTAAGTAGCTTTCCAATAAAGAAAATTCAGAGAAAACTTGCTATTAATAATGATATCTAGTTTGGGAGGGGGCAATGTAAGAACAGATGGGGCAGGGGTGTTCAAGGAAGCATCCATGTGCAAGTGCAAAACTATAGAGAAGTGTGAAGAGGCCCCTCATGTTCCCCCTGTCTGAGGGCTTCTGTGAGCATCTGTTATAGTAACATCTGAGAATTCACTGAGGAAACTGGAGAATAGACCCCTAAGAGGGCACCTGAGGGAGACCTGCTGCTTACTAGGAAATAGAATACAGAATCAAATCGAAACAATCCCACAAACCCCCAGGACATTGACTGAGAGGAAAGAGAAAAAGAAACCAATTACAAGGTGATTTAATTAAAATTTACTGCACCCCTTCAATTCCAAAGTTCTCCAAAATGTTGAAGACTTCTGATGCATTTGCCAAATATAACTACATGGTACCTGAGTACAGGCCAAACTGAACACTAAGTAATTTATATCAAGAGAAAACACTACAGTTAGGAGCAGCTATGTTCTTATTTGGCCAGGTACCATAAGGATCACCAATGCAAAACAGCACCTGCTCTGTGGAGAGTACCAAAGGCAAAATTCCCCTATCTCAGAACAAGCTTAAAAATACATATTTGCTCACTACAGCTTTGAGTCAGAATCATTTGTCCAAAAATGGTTAAATGTTCTAGATAATTTGCTTTTCTGATCTAAATAACAACAGAAAAGAAAGAGGAGAGGGAGGAGATCTGAGAAACAGACCAAAACAATAGGGAAGATATTTAAAAAAACACCATTAGCCATACCTGGCTACAAAAAAAACCCTCTAGAGTAGATGCTGCATCCCAGCACTCTCTACCCTCATCTCACTATCACAGCTACACTACTCTTGTTAACTGTCCAGGGAACTACTGTCTCGAAATAGTTTGATTCTACCAGTGTCCAAATCTATGATTGACTTTAAAACCTATACTGAACTCTGGTAATAGAAAAATTTACCTTGACAACCTAAGTCAATGTTGGTAAATTCAACAAATCATGGAACATGATATATTTGAAAGTTATAAAATACAGGAAGGATAACACTATTTTATACAGACCTACATCTAAATCACCACCTTCCATATACCTAAATTCACAGTATTCTTGACTATCAATAAGTAAAAAATGAACTATTGTGCCAATTATCCTCTAATGAGTAAAATCATTGATGGTGAAAGTATCTAAAAGTCCTTGACTGGAACAGATGGGAAAAGGCCCACTTAACAGTCCTATATAGCTGACCAGTGGTTGCTCTTAGCAAAGAAACAAGGTTACTGAAGTTATCGTTTATCACTACTGTGCAGCCTGAATTCTGGGGAATGCTCTTGGGAGTTTCAAAGGCCCTGTACATCATCAGCCAATTAGAAAGTGATAGCCAATTAACAGGAGTTCAGTCAATAACTTTGCTTTAAATCTGACCACAGAGCCATGTCTGTTCTCTCCTTTGCAAATGGGAATGATTGAATTCCCTTATCCCACAGGACCAGCATGAGAAACCATTGCAAATCACTCTACTATTACATTCTATATCAATTGTTGCAATGATAATGATTGTGTTGGTTTACAGCATGAACATTGAACCTAGTATTTTTCCAAGGAGGTTCTCATCAACCACCAAATCATTTCCCTATCTCACACTCACTTAATTTAGAAGTTTCTATTATAAGCATTCAAATGGCTAGAATATTTTAACAATTAATTACCCTAACCTCACAGTCCTGCCTCCCACTCTCTTATAAAAGAACCTTCTCTCTGAGGAATCAGAACATATGCTTTTCTATCTTTCTTTATGACTATCTTCTCTTGACCCCTAAACTACTCATCTACATTCTCCACAGTCTTTTGATACTACACTCTATCATTCTTTCTACTGCAACTCTTAGCCATGCTGCAAGCCCAACCCTGTAGCCCATGATTCTTTGAGCTCTTTTACTCTAAGGACTTTCTCTTCCATTTCATTTTAGAACATACACCTAGAGCCAGGGCCACATGCTGGATTTCATCTACCACCATAACTACTGTTGTTCGGAAATCTTAAATGCCAGGGTTTTGGGGTTTTTTTTTGTTTGTTTGTTTTTGCGTACTACTACTTGTTAAACTCACTCCATTAGTCCTTCTTCATCTGTTCTTCATCTTCATTAAATTCTACAGTCCTACGATCCTTCTGTTCTGGTCAGCCTATGGTTCCATTTCTGGCTTCAGTTTCTTCCTTCCCCAGCCTCGTGTATGATCCAATTTGTACGCATTCTTTTTCCAATACCCTCAAATCCACTGCCTTCTTAGGCAATTCTACCAAAATTATCTTGTAACTATTCAACCTTTAGTTAATCCAACCACCTGTGTTTTCTATTCTTACTTTGTCGCCAACGGCCATGACGGGATTTAAAAATTATGCAAATATGTTTGGTGCTTTGAAAAACTGTGCTCTACAAACTAACTCAGGCTCTAGTGGATTCCTTCATAAGTACCCAATAATTCTTCTAAATGTTTTTGATTCACAGTTTTATATATTAAAAAAAAAGGAGACCATGGTTATTGTTTCTACTTTTTCACCTCCAATTTCATTCTTCAACCTGCCATAATCTGACTTCTGTCCCCAGAAACAGCTATTGCTATTTCCCTTATCATACTTGAAGGTAAAAACCAAGGTTTCTTTGTACCACAGGGTATAAAATAATATCAATGTGCGTCACTCACAA
Organism: Perodicticus potto; assembly: GCA_963574655.1. Taxonomy (NCBI): domain Eukaryota; kingdom Metazoa; phylum Chordata; class Mammalia; order Primates; family Lorisidae; genus Perodicticus; species Perodicticus potto. The sequence goes on from CAUYRH010134480.1 coordinate 15,956, forward strand.
TTTGCTGAGTAGGGAATAGAGACAAAGAGAAGAGAATTGACTTTATCAGCATGTCCAAATATTTCATGAGTTGTAGCATACATGTCAAGGACTGATAACAGATTGATGTCAAGATGGCAAAGTAAGGAGAATGAAATATCCAAAAGGGCCTTCTGCTTCTTAGTTTATGTTACCAACACCTAATGAAAGTGAGTTAGAACCAGACTAACAAAACGCAAGATTGGCATGAGTACTAACCCCTAAGGAATAAGTGTGAGTCTTACCAATTTAGAAATCCATTATGTGTCACTTATTCATGTAACCATGATCCAAATAAACTACTTCACCTCTAAACTTCCCTTGATCCTTATATTAACATAAAATTATACCATTCATTATCCCATCCCATCCATTCATTGCCAAATAATAATAGACAAGTATCCTGGAATAGCTTACATAAAGATTTACTTGCTTTCTGCCTCACCAGCTTAGAGTATCCTGAAATTATAGCAGCATCACATACATAAATGATATTAACCTCCACAGTCACAGAATCATGCCTGGGAATTAGGTGGTATATGTGTCCTCTCTGAATCTATATCAACTCAGCTCTTAACTGCATCACAGTTGTGCAGGAAGGCATTTTCTCTGCAGAGCCAGCTCAGAACGTTCCCCTGTTGTTTGCGGGGGAATTCTTCATTTAGTATGTCATTGCTTTTGCTCAGCACACCATCAATTTAAGAGTCAACAGGCACAGGTACACTTTCTATAGGCAAGGTAAATTAAGTCCATTTATAAGCCCTTGACCCGATGAATTTTCTCAGTGGGTTGTTCCAGAGTCATTTAGCTCAAGACTCTGTGTAATTGTGATACATTAAGACAATTCTCAACTGAACACTGGGGTTCTGTATAAAGTGAATGTAGGTGTAGGTGCTCATGTGAGACTTGAAGGACTAGACTGAGACTAAGTGAAAGCGCTTCTCTAAAACTCTGAGTCATTCTAAGTTGGGAGAGTTTCAAAGGAAGCTCAGAAGGTGAAGGGCAAAAAAATAACAGAGTTAATTAGAAGGGCTGTTACTACTGGAAACTTTGGGTAGGCTGAAACCCCAGTTAAACAGACTCCCAGACATAAATCACCAGCACTTTACCAGCTATATAGGCGACCTGGCAGGCTTTACAAAAGACATGGTTGGCTTCCCAAGTCACACCACTCCAGACTCAGGAATGGAGGAAAATGAGGAGGCACAGTAGCAGCTGAGATAGCCAAAATGCTAAAGCAATGGCTCCCGGGAGATTCAGCTGTGCAGAGCAGGAAGCAAGCAGCAGTTAAATCATTTTCCAGTGGGGGTTTGTGCCTCACAATGTAATGGACTTGTAATTGTACATATTTTTATAAATTTTCAATTAAGCCATTGGATTCTTTTCCTCCTAATTTGGCACTTCAAGTGCTAGCTACTCCTCTGGAAATTCCTCTGCCTTATGACTGTCTGCAGGGGCCAAAACCAGGGGAGCCACCTGCAGGCTTACAGGACCTGCTGTAAACTCAGGTTTAGGATTCCAGGCACACCCCTTTAGGAGATTACTTTCAGATTCATTTACAGCTTTCCAAAGACATATTCCTCTTGGGAAGGTGAGGGCTGCATCCTGCTCTGAGAGCCAAAGCTGTGACTCCGGGAGGACAGCTCCTTTGAGTAGGCCTGTATTTACTTTTGTGTCACTAATGGGAGATTGGATTTCCTCAAGCCCTGAGCATCTTCTGGGAGGAGAGGTATTTGGGTCTCCCTCCTCCATTCCTCTTCTTTACCCAGGCTTCCTATACAGATTATTTTTCTATTACCCTTTCCTAACATCCACAGTGAAACCTCTGTTCACATAGACTTCTCTCTCCCTGAGCAGTTATGACATTTAGGGAAGTGATATGAAACAGTATAAAATAAAGCGAAGTTTGTAGTCAGACAAGTCTGGACTTGAGCCCCACTTCCAGCATTTACTACCCATGTAACTTTGTAAAACTTGTTTCATCTCCCTAAGATTCAGTTTCCTGATGCATAAAGTGAACATCAAATCATAAGGATTTATGTGGATTAAATAATGAAAATGACAATGATCATCACTTCTATTCACAACGTATTAAACCCTTTTGTAAGTACATTGCATAGTGTATTAATTCATTTGCTTCTGAGGCACAGAGAGTTTAAGCAACTTTCACAAGGTTATATACCTGATAGGTAGAGAGAAAGTTGAACCTAGGGAGTCTAGCAACCACAGACATTAGCCTCTATACTATAATGATATGCTACGTGTAAAGAATTTAATAAGAAACCTACCAAATAATGAATGATCAAGAGAAAAGAAGAATCCCCCTTTCTGTTCATCCACAGGAAGGAAAATGTTGCATATCATAGAAAGAATGTAGATTTTGGTGCAGGAGAAAAAATGCTAGATCTGTCATTCACTACCTGTGTAACTAGGACAAAATCACTTGACTTCTCTGAAATTCAGCTTACTTATCTGTAAAATGGGGATAACTATAGCACCAACTTCATATGATTGCTATGAGGAATAAATGTCATGTGTAGATATTTAGCAAATACCAGTTTACTTCCTATTATTTGCATCATCATTTGATACTTACCTACTCTGGCTCATATAGCTGCTTCTCTCTTCATTTGTGGGTCCTGTATCCCCTAGTCTGTGATAAGCTTTAAAGACTGATTCCATACCCTAAATTTCTTGATAACCCTTTTGCATAATGCTATGGCCATAAAAAGACCTCTTTAATTAGATTTTTAACCTTCATTGAGCATGTACTCAGTCACGCATTATGCTCTGTGCTCAAATGCATTATCTCCCACAAGTCTCACAACTATTTTCCATGTTTGTTGATGGTTTTTATGTTTCCAGGCATAAAATCCCCACTGAGAAATGGGACAAACTCTTTTCCTTGGGACTAATTTCAATAGGTGAGAATAATTTGAGAGTCTTCCAAGCCTCTTTGTTGCCTGGTGAAAATAAACCTTCACTTGCCCTTCTTTCTAGATACCCTTAACTTGTCGACCTTTTCCAAACAATTGTCAGTGTTTGTGCAGATGTGAGCCAGGTTTTTCCTCTAGGGCTTAGCTATATGAATCACCTTGGGATTCTTTTCTCTGGACCTTTACCCTCAGCTCCTTTTCTCCTTCTTTTGTTTTATTCATCATATTCATACCTCAGAGGACCCACAAAACAAGGCTGTGTGACAATACTGATTCCTAGCATATGTAGGGCTAAAGAAAAAAATGCAAATTGCACATAATGAAATTAACCCTGGAGCTTTATTTGAATGGACCAAAGAGTCATAATGTAGACATGTTGAACCATGTATCCATGCTCATTATTTTCATGTTTGTGGCTTTATAATTGCTTCTGATGAAAAGCGGGGTGATGAAAATTCAACTCTGAAATATAAATAACCCACAAACCCTGACTGTGTGGCAAATGCACTGTACTAAAGGATTTACTTTCCCAGACAAAGGAAAGAAAATAAGTGAGTTTGCTGCTATTGAATTCAAAGAAATTGAACTCAACTTCTTTCTGTAGTTCAAGTTTACAGCAAATAATTTACAGCGTAAATGTAGCAGGGTTTTTTGCTGAACAAATGGTTGTGTATTGTGAATGGGATATAAATTAAGGATACTCTTTCTTTTCTTAACCTACAAGTAACTTCTCATCACATCTCCCTCTTCACTGCAGTTCTCTTTCCTTGTGTGAAATGTGTCACTTTGAAACAAAGCCATGGAAACCAGCATCTAGTCAAGTGGTGTGCCATCACAATGAACAGAGGAAAGCAGTAATGCAATGTGGTGCTTTAATTGAGTTTAGGTTAATACCACAACTTAGAAATATCAATTTCTATTACTCACATTAGGGCTAAGCTATTGGATGTAGCAGTTAGAGGTAGGATAGATTGAAAGCTACACATGGAGCTAGAACTGCTTAAAGAGTTACCTGCAGTTGCTGTTTTTATCCCCTTGGCTCTGATGGAGATGTTAAGTATCCATCAGGAGAATATCTGACAACTCAATAATCTAATTGGACCACTTCTAATTATTGAAAAAGCCATTATTATTATTATTGGAGAACTGTGATCCACCAAGCTCTCTAATAGACATTTTGCTTATCTTGTTGCATTTAGTCCTTATTACAACCATGCAAAGTAGACACAATAAACTTAATTTTATAAACTGACAGTCAGGGGGTTAAGTAACTTATTCAAGCTCACACAGCTTCCAAGTTAGACAGCAAAGACTGGACGAAGTCTATTTAAATACAAGACCTTTTCGATATAGCATGCTGCCTTACCTATAAGAGGGACAGAGAAAAAAAGGGATCATTTTCAGAAGTACTTTCAATCTATTGGCTGAGAGAAGGATCCACACCATCTAAAGAACCCCTTCTGCTAGGATTTGGTGGTGAAAAGATAAAATAATGGTCATAATATGGGATTTAGCATCAGAAAGACAAAGAAAAGCCCCAGCTCTAACACTTGCTGATTGTAGGATCTTAGATAATGTACTTATCACTGGTACCAGGTGTTCTTGCCTGTAAAATGAGGGTAATAATGCTACAATATATACTTCATGAAAATGCAGTACAGATGAAATGATACCATGTTTGTATACCATCTGGCATAGTTCCTGGCATATACTAAGTGCCCAATAAATTTTAGCTATCTTTATTAGCATATTATGTAATATCTTCATGTATTAAGCAAAGGAATTCTCCTTCCTCCACCTGAAGTTATGCCTGGCTTAGCCCTCTAGTATAAACACAACTGTGGTATCTACCCTCTAGCATCCTTGCAAGCTGTGTTCCAGCTATAAAGCTTACCAGCTTTAATACAGCCTCAGACCCTCAAAGATCTTTGAACGTACCACGCTAGGGGGAAAAGAACACTTGAGAAATAAGAGTCTCATATTTTTAAGTAAACATAAGATTTTTCTCTCAAAATAACCAAAGTCACCTAATCATCCCTTTAAGTCATCTACTTTAGGCATCTACTCAAATTTCTGAATCCCTTCTCATAGCTCTGCTCCTTAAGAATCACTTAATGGGGTCATAACCCAGACTTTTAAAGTATCCTTCACAGTATCATTCTTTCATTGTCATTGCAAAGAGCTCCTTTTCAAACACTTTGCCAAGAATCAATTTTTTTGGTTAACTTACTGATTCTGTATAGAAGCCTGAGTTCCTAGCCCTCACTCTGAAATACATAGTGTGCACATATAGCACAATCATACCTATCATTTGTTTTTAATTGCAATAGGATTATTTTTGCTGTAAAGCAATTGTACAGCTTTCATTTCAACAAGGTAAGCAGATGCAGTACTCATAAAGAATGAGCTTCATCCCCAGAGTCAAACAGCTTAGCAAATTTGAGTCAAACAGCCAATTTATAAAACTATGTTTAAAAAATCTTCAAGGAAACCTTAGAAGAAAAGTAAAGTGCTTGGAAAAGTGAGAGCTCTCTCTAATTTTATTACAGCTGCAATTATATACATTAAGCCTTTAGGACGAGGAAAGTCATTTTGTAACACCAACCCCAAAAGCTATAGCATAGTGTATAAGAACCAATCTGTCTTCTATAGCTGCTCCATAGAAGAAAAAAAGGGTGTGTCAAATGACAAATAGTGCCCTAAACTCAGTGGGAAGGCCAAATAGGCTCAACAGGCAATCCCCAACCCCTCACGCTTTGCTCCAGCCTGAGAAATATCTTCCAATTGTTCCAATGTACCAGGCTTTCTCTCCTCCAAGGCTTCACATAATCAGTCTTACTCTTACTCATCTTTCTGATCTAATTTAAAATGTCACTCTGTCCAAAATCACTCCCTGACTACCCCCTCCATACAAGTCTGTGTTAATTAATCCTGCTATATATGATCAGAATTCCATATATTATTTCTGTCAGAGCACAAATGTGAATATTACACTAAGTTCACAAGAAATAGTCAATAGAATGGATAAACAAATAAGAATTCAGAATAATCTCAAAAAACAATAAAATACCTAAACCAAAGAGATTCAATTTAATCGAAATATGTGCAAAGTATAGCATTCAGATCCAAAATATCAATTTCAGAAGTAGAGCAAAAGGAGAGACTAGTCTCCACAGCAAATTGTGTGAAATAGACCTGGGGATTTTAGTGGTCTCAAGATTAGTCTGAGCCAGCAGTGAGATGTGACTGCTAAAGATGCTGGTACAAACTCAAGTTACGCTAGAAGTATTTTATTCCGTTTATGAAAGCAATGGTTCCACAGTACACTGCTACAGTGCAATCACATCTGTGGCATTGTTTTCAGAATTTTAAGAGAAACATCTTTAAAATTTATTAAGTTCAGAATAGATCAACCAGAATTATGGAATAATATAGAAAATATAGTATACGATAGGTAGGTGAAGGACCTGGTAACATATGTGCAGAGAAGAGAAAATCTAGGATCAGGGAATATAATGGTATGTCTAGGCAGGGGGACAGAGAAATAGGCAGTAAAGAGAGGTAAAGGGCATATATAATTTGAGAGAGTAGTCCCCCAATGAATCTAATATGCATAATCCAAAGAACTGCTATTCTTTTTCTTTTTTTCTTAAGAACTGCTATTCTTGAAGAAATAAATTAAACCAGCCAGGTGAACATTACAGGAGGGTAATTGTAGAAATAATATTATAATATTATTATAGTTAAAGCAATCTAACAACACAACAGGCTGCCTTATAAGGCAAACAGGGCCCAATCACTGGAAATATTTAAACAGAAATCGAGTGCCCACTTAATGGGATATTAAAGAGTAAATCATCTTCTGAGTCAGTTGTTAAAGAAGATGGCTTGAATAACCCTTCCATTTACAAAGATGTCCTTCCACTTTTCTGTATCCTTAAATCATTCAATTAATCCTATTACTCTGGCTCGGCGCCTGTGGCTCAACGGGCTGAGGCGCCAGCCACGTACACCTGAGCTGGCGGGTTTGAATCTAGCCCGGGCCCACCAAACAACAATGACGGCTGCAACCAAAAAAAAAAAAAAAAAAAAAAATCCTATTACTCTGGAAATTAACATCCATTTTTTGACTAGTATTTATATAAGACTTTTGTGAGGATGAAATCTGTGCTAGTCTAGAGGGGAGATTTGATGCCCATTTACAGAGTGGACCCTCAAATATATAGTGAATAAATGAATCCTTGATTTTATCTTCTGTACAAGAAAAAACAACCAACACAGTGAAGGGACAACCTATACAATGGGAGAAAATATTTGAAAAATATTCATCCAACAAGGGATTAATATCTAGAATATACAAGAAACTCAAACAACTCAAAAGCAAAAAAAAAAAAAATGATAATAATAATCCCATTAAAACTGGGCCAAACAGAATTCAACAACACATCAAACAAATTATACACCATGACCAAGTGGGCTTTATCCCAGGGTCTCAAGGCTGGTTCAATAAACGTAAATCTATAAATGTAATTCAGCACATAAACAAATTAAAAAATAAACACCATATGATTCTCTCAATTGATGCAGAAAAAGCTTTTGACAATATCAAGCATCACTTCATGATCTGAACACTTAAGAAAATTGGTGTAGAAAGGACATTTCTTAAACTAATAGAGGCCTTCTACAACAAACCCACAGCCAATATCATATTGAATGGAGTTAAATTTAAATCATTTCCACTTAGATCAGGAACCAGGCAAGGTTGTCCATTATCTCCTCTGCTCTTCAACATTGTAATGGAAGTTTTAGCCATTGCAATTAGGGAAGAAAAGGTGATCAAGGGTATCCACATAGGATCAGAAGAGATCAAACTTTCACTCTTCACAAATGATATGATTGTATATCTGGAAAACACCAGGGATTCTACTACAAAACTTTTGGAAGTGACCAAGGAATACAGCAATGTCTCAGGCTACAAAATCAACACCCATAAATCTGTAGCCTTTATATACCAACAATAGCCAAGCTGAAAAAATAATCAAGGACTCAATTAATTTCACAGTAGTGCCACAGAAGATGAAATATTTGAGAGTTTA
>CAUYRH010134481.1:0-24481 GCA_963574655.1 Perodicticus potto
TTGAGACAGAGCCTCAAGCTGTCACCCTGGATAGAGTGCTGTGGCATCACAGCTCACAGCAACCTCCAATTCCTGGGCTCAAGCGAGTCTCCTGCCTCCGCCTCCCAAGTAGCTGGGACTACAGGAGCCCGCCACAACACCTGGCCATGTTTTGGTTGCAGCCGTCATTGTTTGGCGGCCCGGGCTGGATTCGAATCTGCCAGCTCAGGTGTATGTGGCTGGCGCCTTAGCCTGTTGAGCCACCGGCGCCGAGCCTAATCTCCCATAGATTTTTTTTTTTTTTTTTGTAGAGACAGAGTCTCACTTTATCACCCTCAGTAGAGTGCTGTGGTGTCACACAGCTCACAGCAACCTCCAATTCTTGGGCTTAGGCGATTCTCTTGCCTCAGCCTCCTGAGTAGCTGGGACTACAGGCACCCGCCACAACACCCGGCTATTTTTCTGTTTTTTGCAGTTCAGCCGAGGCCGGGTTTGAACCCACCACCTTCGGTACATGGGGCTGGTGCCCTACTCGATGAGCCACAGGCACCACCCCTCCCATAGATTTTTTTGAGGAATATAATACATTTACACCAAAATGGGTACCAAAGAATAGAGATCCACAAACAGCTAAATTTTGCAAAAGTAAACCGCCTTAAGACAGGCCATCTTATGCAATGGGAAAATATGAAAATCTATAGTAGTATAGTAACAAAAGTAATGTGATAGATGAGGAAATCAATGCAATAGAGTTGAGTGCAAAAAAAGACTAATTATATTCATATATTATAATATAATATAATTATATTCATTTATTTCTTAAATGCATACATATTAATTGCTACTAAATTATGCCGAATAAAATAAAATTTGATACTTATGTTACAAAAAAGTTAAACTTTTGATAGGTTAGTGATCTATATTTAAAAAGTAAAATTATAATATTAATAACAGAAATAGATAATATATTTGTCACTGTGGCGTGGAAGGGAATTTACTGAATAACACTTTCAAACTACAGACCACACGGAAATAAAAGATAGATTTTAATTTATCAGAAATAAATTTGTTCAACAAAAGATACACACCGTCGATGTTTACAAACCAGTTACAGATTAAGAGAAGACATTTCTAACAACAAAAAATAGGCAAGAGATTGGAACCTACTATGTTCAACAAACCCTTGTAAATTAGTGACAAAAGCATGGAATGTAATGGAATTATGGGAAAAGAATATGAGTAGCAATTCACAATGGGGAAAACCCAAAGGGCTACCAAGTACATAAGAGAGGGTAAACCTCATTAAAAGTGGTAATGCTAGTAGCAGCAGCAGCATTACCTGTTCTCTCACTAGTAATTACTGAATACTTGTATATATACCACACTTTTTGTTAATTTATTTAATCCTCTAACAACCCATCAGGTAAATACATTAATGTTTACATAAATTTAATAGATGCAAAAACTGGGGGACAGAGTTGTGGTTTCTTTACTTCTACGTGGTCACATAGCTGCCGAATGGAGTGAAGATTTGAACCCACACTGGTAACTACCACAGAAACCTAAATTTTACATCGATGTAAAATTATATCTATTGGATAAGGACTATGATTAACCTCTGTCCTTAACGTTCCACTCCCCCCTCCCCAGAACAGCAGGCTGAATCTCTAGAAGCTGCCTGCCTAGAAGGGCCAATCCCATGGTCTCTGCCTCAGTGCTATAGCCAGAACCCAGACCGGCTTCTTTGAGGCCATGGCTTCCTCTGCATATGAACCCTGAGAATATGGGACCTGTGGCATGGCCAAGACCTTGCACCTGGCACTGGGTCTTTGACTCTGTAGTGGTGGCTGGAGCTAACACAGAGCACAGGAGCGTGCTTCAGGAGAGCATAGGTCCTCCTGGCCAAGGCCCTGCTCTACTGCATCTAAGTTCAGCTGGATCCTCCCACCAGTATGGTCCCGTTTTACTGCTGGGCTCTCCCTTGCTAGGGAGCCACAATATCACCAACCCAGAGCCTCCTTTTTCCTTGGCCACCCCAGCAACTCACAGGGGGATGCCTTTCCTGTTCTTTACCCTAAGCAGGATAGGAGACACCTCTCATACAACCACACCGTACCCTCACATCCTGGCTTACGCACAGGCCTGGCCTTGGGTCCTGAAGGTAGCAGGGTCAGAATTCAGGAGAGTACTGAGTGTACTTTGGCTTGGCCCAGGTCTGCTCCTGTGCTCTCGCTGTGTGGGCTTTGAGCATTTCCACGTTCCTTCTGGAATATGTCACTTAGCAGTTTTAAAGGTGCTGCTTTCTAACAAGGTCATTTCCTGTGTGTGCATTTAGTGTCCCTTGCTAGATTGATAGCTCTCAAGGGACAACTCCTTGAGGGGTGAGGATGTGCCCTATGATAATGTTAGCTCTGCTGTTTGTCAGAGGTGAGATATACTGGCTCCCAGTCAGGCAGACCTTCTGGTCACAGCTCTCTCACTCTCTGTCTTCCAAGCTGGTGTAGAAACTGCGTAAGAAAACCCATACAGCTAGTGAATGTGGCAGTCTGTACCTCTACAGCTTACGGTGGCCCTTTCACAGGCACTATCCTACCGTCCTTGCTTCTAGGCGGCTGAGCTTCCAACCCAAGGCCACGCAGCCAGCAGCCAGCTGAGGCAGGAGGGACTTCCCATCTTCTGAATCTGGCTCACTATCTTTCAGACACACCGATGCTACCCGGCCGCTGCTTTTTTCTTGTGAATGTAATGTACACATGCTGCCTGCTCCCTGGCATTTTAGCTAATTCTCTGGTCCAGGCCTCTAACCTGTCCGGCTCAGCAGAAGCAAGAATCCTCCAGGACCGCCTGGGCCAGGAGGGAGGAAAAGCTAAACAGCTCCAACAATTCTTTCCCCAAACAGCTTCTCGCCTAATCAATCCCAGGAGCTTCCCTTGGGGCCGCAGGGAGATGCTGAATGAGACACTAGGAATGCTACGTGCTACACAGTAGCAACTTCAACTGTAAATACCCCAAATTGTGTTTAGACAACATTAAAGGCCCGGTTAACAGCAGGAAGCTGGGGTTTAGGGCCCTGCCTACATCCTGGTCTTGAGGGCTCTCCCATAGCTCACACAGGACAGAATGAACACATGTTTGCCGTTAACGTCCTGTGGCTTTTCGCTTGACAGCCCACCCCACTTCCCCCAAATGGCACATCTCTGTCATGATCCCTTAGCAGGGCTGGTGGAGAGAGCTCATTGATGAAGAACAAGATCCTGCCTTCTGGCCCCACCCTCCCTTTTATCAATCCAGAAGGTGATGACAGTTTCCCCTCTCCGGGCCAGGCTTGGCTCTGGTTAAGCACTGTATTAGTTTTCCATGGCTGCTGTAACAAATTGCTAAAATAGAAGTTTATTCTTTTGCAGTCCGGGGAGCCAGAAGTCTGAAGTCAGCTTCACTGGGCCACCATCACGGTGTTGGCAGAGCCACAATCCCTCTGCTCTTCAGTTTCCAGGGTTGGATGGTTGTTTGTGGCCCAATCAGCTGAGTCCTCAAAGCCAGCATCTTCAAATCTGTCTTGTCACATCACATCACCTTCCCCTCTGCAGGTCTTCAAGTTTCTCTCCGCCCACCCTTGCGAGTGTGTGAGTGTTGAGGGCCCATCTAGATGATCTTCCCATCTCCAGATCCTTCATTTGCTCACCATTGCAAAGGGTGTAGATATTTTGGGGGGCAATTTTTCAGCCTTCTGTAATCACTAACTCCTCATGCTGTTTGAGAGGTTTCCTTCCCTTCTCTGGGCCTCAGTTTCCCCACTTGTGAAGTGCAAGGGCTGGGTGATATACCTCTGAAGCCCTTGGAGTACCATAACTTTATTTACTCCTCCTGATAGCCCAGGCTGGTGTGGCCTTTCCCCTGTCCTGCCTGTCCTCTCAACCCTGGAGGCTGAGTCTGGGGTAGGGGAGATGTCTTCCTTCCCACCCAGAGCCATTTTCTGCAGAGTGGCAACTGACGGGGTGTTGGGACCAGCAGCCTTATATTCTCACCAGGGGCCTGACACCCCTGTCAACTTCTGCCCTGCTCAGGAGCTTCATTCAGAAGGCAGAGGAGAGGGCTCTGCACCTAATGGGGGCCTCTGAGGGGATTGGCTTGGAGGCCTCTGATCAAGCCCTTCTGGAAAAGTCTGGAGAGGCCGAGCCCCTGTCCCCAGCCCCCTTTTCTCCACCCAGCTGCACGGTTTCCTACCATAAATACATGACCTCATGTCTGGCTGTCTGGCATTCTGGACGCTGTCCAAGGAGCCCAGGCAGGTGGAGAGCCCAAACTCTCAGTGGGAAGGAACCACAGCCCAGGCAGTGCCGTGATCCCTGTCCTCTGGGATTTGGAAGCCCACCCCTGCAAGCTGGCTGCAAGCCCTTGCTGTGCTCCCCTCCTGCTTGGGTGGGGCAGCCCCCATGCACCTTGTTTGTGATGTTGTTTATGGTTCCCTGGGCTGTGGGGCAACCTCTCATCCATGTCCCCCCAGCATCCTTGTGCCTTCTCTCCTTTCACCCTGGCCACCAGCAATCTTAGCTCCCTCAGGACTACTCAGTAATAACCTCTACTTCTGGGGCCCCAGCACATGCCAGGCACTACACTGATGCTTTCCATGTACAATAGATAAGGGAAGACTGGCTAAGATCCATACATCTAGGGCCTGAGGCACACCAATCCTGGACTGTGGTGTCCAGTCATGACCCGAGGCAATGACACACAGCGCTGTCTGCAGCTTGGAGGGAATTCTGTCCCCCAACCTATCTCCAGGATGGAGCCCGACTAATGTGTGCCTGAGGCCTGGTATTGAAGTCACCTCTGTAGTCCCATTCTCTGCAGTATCAACCCTGGCCTGGCTTGTAGACTGCAGCCCCTGACCTGCCCAGTGGGCTACACCGTACTCCCAGCATCCAGACCTGTGGCCTAGGCCTCTGCCTTCTCCTACTGTGCTATTACTTTGTCCAGTCTTCTGTTTTGTTACCCACGACTCCTCTCACTTTTGCAGTCTCCCTTGGCTGACTGATGACTACTCATGTGAAGACAAAGCTTCTGGGGACAACTGCTTGTCTGTGAAACAGTCAGTTGAGGAAGAATCTAGAGCTGGGCATGAGGACCTTACAAGGTGTTTTCCAGCCTCAGTGGAATTCTCAGCAGACTGGGAGGGTGCAGACAATATTTTGAGTGTCGATATTATCGCCACCTATTTAGATCAATGAAAGCTGGGTTTTCCTGGGGTTAGGTGAGAAATTATGGTATTTGAAGCATGGGGACAGTCAAGACAGTGTAGTAACCTCACACTGTGTCAACAATAAAAACCAATCAGGACTCAAGGAACAGGGTAAAAAGAAACTGCAGTCATTCCACCTAACCCAGCAGCACCATCCCTGCACCAGAGAAAGTGTTCCCTCCCTACCCTTCCATTGAAATTCTGCTCCAACCTACTGGCTCTGGAACTTTCTTCCACAGACTAAGAGGGTGCTGGTGCCAGGCCTGGTGGGACTTTACAGATCTCTTGGGCTTGTGGGTCCCAAGCACAGCTGCTTGTAAACAAATACAGATTCATGGGTTATACTCCATGACTGTACTAACTCTGAATCTCCAGGGTAAGAAGTATGGGAAACTGAATGTTTAGAAGACTGCCAAGTCATTCTCCCGAGCACCCAGACTGTGGAACCCCTTCCCTCATCCAGGCCCCTCATCATCAGGCCCCTATGAAGACCATAGGCTGGGCGGCTGATACAGGCCAGGGCCAAGCACAGTACGACTGAACAAATGTGCAGGGAGGTCCCAGCTTCCTTTGCTGCCACACGATCCCAGCTCTGTTGTCCTGCACAGCATCTGTCCTTGGCTGGCCAGATTACTACTACTGCACACGGGTTGGGCTGTGGCCACCAGTGCTAAGAGATCACACAATGGCTCTTTCCTCTACAAACTGGGGGTGGGGAGGGGCATGAAGTTTTCACTTTCCTCTGACTCTGCCGAAGGGTTCCTAGTGCTGGGCTCTGTCAATGGGATCTGAGCATGGATCTTTCCAATTAATTTTGTCTCCAGGAGAACAGGCTATGGAGAATCATTTCAAATGCCATTCTAATTTTTGAAGCTTTTTATTTGTGCCTGAATTCTTCTCCTTTTTTTTTAAATTTTTTTATTTTTTTGATACAGAGTTTCATTATGTCTTCCTCAGTAGAGTGCCATGGAGTCACAGCTCACAACAACCACAAACTCTTGGACTCAAGCAATTCTCTTGCCTCAGCCTCATAAGTAGCTGGGACTATAGGCACAAGCCACAACACCTGGCTATTTTTTTTTGTTGTAGTTGTCATTGTTGTTTAGCAGGCCGGGCTGGGTTCGAACCCGCCAGCAAGGGTGCATGTGGCCGGTGCCCTAACCACTGAGCTATGGGTGCCAAGCCTGCATTCTTTTTTATTTCTGAGCCCTGCCCCACAATACATGTTTCTCCTGGGACAGGTCATTCAGGTTGACAAAAATCTTGAATTGACGTGATGACAACCTTTACCTCCTCCAAGCTTAAAGCACTCTGAGTATCATACTCCATATTTTGAATCCAAAGAGAGGATAAGAATATGGTGAAACAGGGACACAGCTGGCATTAGGATCACTTGATTTCTTATTTCTGTAAGGCTAACAGTCTGTCAAACAAGAACAATCCACATAGCATCTTAAAGTAAGGAAAATATTTTCTGCATCTGATTTCAGAGTAAAGAAGACAATATGTCCTCATAGCTTTTATGTGGTTTCTTGTTTTGAGGATGAAACAAGCACCAGTCCTCCCACCCCAAGTACAAAATTAACATGCTCATAGTTTTAAAAATACTTTCACATGCAGTATCTCTCTTAGCCCTCGGAATCCTGTAATTCTCTATCTAGCAGACTCTTTCTGTGAGATGAGGAAACCGAGGCTCAGGAGTTAAACTGCCTATGGCCCAGCATTCTGTTTCTTTCAGGGCAGGGTGGGCCCTCCTGGGGTCAGGTCTGCCTAGGCGGCCTCATGTGGCCTCAGGACCATGTCCCATCTTCTCCTTTGCCCACAATCAGTAAGTTCCTTACTGAGCTCCCCCTCTGCTACCCGTGGCAGTTACTTCCTCCCATTTCCATTATAATACTGGCTCCAATTTAAGAGATGCCAAACTATTTGAGGCAATTATACATTGCCCTATTTCCATGCTACGAAACCTTATGAGGCAGTTATTTTCTTCCTTTTCTGAGTCAATATCCTGAGACCAAGCATATCCTGTAGACTGAGAGCTTCCAATTGCTCTTCCAGATCTGTTCTCCACCCTTCTCCACCTGCTCAGAGCTGCCAGGCTGACCCGCTTGGACCTCCGCAGTGGACTTCGGTGCCTGTGGGCATGCAGTTGGGTCCAGGCTGTGAGAACAGTAGCAGGAGAAGCAAGGTAGGGACAAGGGTGAGGTCAGGATGCTGTCCCTGGCTCCTCCCCTCCCCACAGAGATCCTAGCTCCTGTCACTCAGCCACTTTCTGCTCCCGCCCCCCCGCAGTTCCCTCCCCATTCAAAACAAGGAGTGTGGGAATTGAGTGTCCTGCAGGCCTGTCCTAGAGTCTGAGGCAGCAGGAAAACAGAGGGCCCCTGCTACGTGTTTGTATGATAGCCACTTTCTCCCAGAATATTAGTTGAAAAAATATTGAAAATCTGGGAAATAGATGTATCAAAACTCTCAGTATTATTTTAAGATTAAATATTTTATTATATTCCAAATGGAATGTATTAAAATTTTGTTTTCCTTGCTTGAATAAAAGCAAATTCATCACCAATACTTTCAAAATCTACTTCTTTGCTTAACTTTTTTTCTCACTCTTTTTCAAGTGAGAGTTGTGAGTATAATAAGCAAGAGGAAATAACTTTAGAAATATGTTTGATGGGGCCAGGCACAGCGGTTCACATCAGCAATCCCAGCACTCTGGGAGACCAAGGAGTGTGGATCCCCTGAGCTCCAGGGTTTGAGACCAGCCTGAGCAAGATTCACAAATACTGCTCGGTGGACTCTTATTTAAATTTGAAAGTGGGCTTGAGAATTCTCCTTTTTTAGACAATACCAGTTGCAGCGTCCTGCAAAAGAAATTTTCACGAGCTCAAGCAATCCGCCTCTCAGGAAGCCAGGATTACAGGCCTGAGCCACTGTGCCTGGCCAGGAAAATAAAATTATTATACATTGTGGGTTTGATATAAATAAAATATTTAAATTTAAAATAATGTTGTAAGTTTTATACATTTTCTTTTCAACATTTTTAAAACTATGTACCACTAAAAATGTACAAATACACATATATGTATGTGTGTGGATGTGTCAAAATATGAAGAGTGTCAAAATATGTATACACATTTTAAGAAAGGATGAAAACTGTATTAAAATTTCAATATTCAAGTCATGTTTGACTTCTGCAATTACAAGAGCTATAAGAGTCCGTATACAAGATAACAAATGCTATCGATATATATTGAGTACTACAATTTTACACAATGTTTTCCTTTCTTAAAATGTATATACATCTTTGGCTCTCGTGTGTGTGCACGCATGCAGATTTTCCTTTGGCCTCAGGCTCCAGTATGGCTTGGAATAGCACTGCCAGAGTCTGTTTTTCTTTAAGATTTTTGTATTTTATTCATGGATTTTTTTAAAAAAATAAATTTTAACTTGAAAAAGTATTGCCTTAAATTCTGTTTTTAATCTGATAGCTGAGCATTTTTGTGTTCTCTTAAATTTTGTACCCCAGATAAGAGCCTCACTTGTCTCACCCTAGGCCTGGGTAATGGTGTCTGCCATTCCTAGTCCTGGGGCACTGCGCTGCCCTTGTGCCCACACCGTAAGATCTACTACTAGCATGGGGCAAGGCCGGTGCTCATATCCAATTGTATAAGATTCTGAAGTCCTTGCCCACTCCTCTGTGCTGTGTGACCTCCCTCGTGAGAATGAGAACTTGTAAAAAGGGAGTCTCTCCTGCAGTCAGCTGGCCTACTGAGGCACCTGTGCTTTCCTCTCCTGTCTAGAAGCAGAGCCTTCCCCAGGGCCAGGATTCTATGAGCTTCCCCCCTGGCAGGGCACACAGCAGGCTGTTTTCCTTGCAAGCAGAAGAGTGCTGGGGCCTGGCTCCACCTGGGAGTCCCTAGGCCTTGAGCAAGCAGGCTCTGGGATAGTCTTTAATGCTGGATTTTTTTTTTTCTTTTCTATGTCATTCTCTAATTGAAAATGACTCCATGCAGCTGTCAGCCTGGAGGCTTCGGGTGTCTGCACCCTGGCCTGTGCCAATTGCAGAGATTTTTGTTGTGATGACCTCAAGCACATAAGCCAGGAAGACATTAACAACTGTTTATTTGAGCCTGACAAGAAGACACTGGAGAGTGTAGGCCTTGGGGCTCCTGAAGACTGGAAGTGTTCCTAGTGAACCAGAGAGCTACATGCACAGAGCCTGCTCACAGACAGAAGCATGTCCCCCTCTGTCCCACCAAGGGAGGGGGCAGGTGGAGCAGAGGAGGGGCTTGACAGGCAAGGATTTCCTCCCTGTGACAGGTGAGAACACCAAGTGCTGGGATTTTGCTTCCAAGGCCATCCACAGAGTGGCTTTTTCTGGCTGTAATTCCTGGGCAGAATTCACCTCCTAGAGGCCAAATCTCTCGAAGAGGCAGCAAAGACTGACTTTCCTTTCCTGGGCCTCAGTTTCCTCATGTGTTGGGAGTAGAGAAGGGATGGTTTAAGTTATTTGAAGAAGGAAAGAGAAGTGCTGAAAGAAGGCAAGTGGCTTGTTCAAGGTCAAAGCATTCAATTTTTTGTAGAGAAGCAATGGGACTTGATGTATACCTTCTGAATTTAAAGGATACCATTGAACCCTACAACAGACTTACCCATTTGCTTAATGATTATTTTACAAAGTAAGAAATTTACAAATATTAGGAGAATTAAGGTGAATACTTAGACATTTATTCCATAAACATTAATTAGGGAAAAGGTAGGAGCAAAGTACTGTTCAAAGTATTTGACATATGGTAGCACACAGACAGCCAAGACCTCTGCATTGAGAGAGCTCATAACTGTAAGAACTACATACATAAACAAATATATAGCAAAATACAGGGTAGTGGTAAGTGCTAAGAAGAAAAATTGAGCAGAGCAAAGGGGAGAGAGTGAAGGGTGTTGGAGGGAGATGATGGGCTGGTGGTGCTAGTGGCTAATTTAGACATGGTGGCCAAAGAAGTTCTTTCTAAAGAGATGAAATGTGAACAAAGGTTGGAATAGAATGAAAAATCATCCATGAGGAGATCTGGATCAGGAGGGTCAAAGGCAGAGGGAAAAGCAGGTGCAAAGGCTCTGAGGTAGGAATGGCCTGGTGGCTCACATGATGAGAGGAGGGTTAGAGACGTGGTGAGGGCCAGATCCTATGGGCCTTTGGATTTTAACTGGAAGGGTTTTGAGTTGAGGATTAATTTAATCTGCCTTATTTTTTTTTAATTTTTATTAAATCATGATTGTGTACATTGGTGCAATCATGGGGCACAATGTGCTGACTTTATATACAATCTGAAATATTTTCATTGAACTATTTAACATAGCCTTCATGGCCTTTTAATCACTATATGAAGACATTCATATTCTACATTTAGTAACTTTCACTTGTACCCTTGTAAGATGCACCGTAAGTATGATCCCACCAATCACCTTCCCTCCAAAGTTCCAGTTTTTTAAAGAGACAGCAAGAACATGGACTATTTCATTGCTTTTCTTATATGAAGAAATATCATATACAATGAACAATAAAATTAATAAAGTGTTAGACAGGGAATACTGTAGAAAATACACAAAACGTGACGTGGCTTGATTTAACATAGTGTGCAAAATGAAAATTCCATACGATTGCCCTTCAAGGGCTTACCCGTAATGAGTGTCTTTTCACTAAACACATTTTTCATAGTTTGTTCTCTACTTTCATTTCTGCAAAGCTCAACTTCTTTATTTCCATGTTTGTAGGCTTATTCCTTAACTAAATCCAAGGTGAGCTCATGATACACATCTTTGTCTCTGATTAAATCTATACTGGGTTCCTGACAATAAAAATAAGTGCTATTATCCTATGAAATGAATCTGCCTTCAGACACACCCATGTAGTTATTGTGCAACAAATTTTAGTTCTTCCATCAACACCACAATCCTGGGCTTGCTCTGATGACTTAGAAACTCATTACTGAGTTATGAAGGGTGGATAACTTCTCTGTGGTTTTCCCTTCAATTGTACAAGACAACAGAGATTTTGATTAAGAAAATTTGTTTAAAGAGAAGTAAGTGGAGTAGATATTTCATTTCTCATTGATATAAAGAGTCCCATTGGAAGACAGAGTAGGAGTTGGTTTGAATATTCAGAAATAATTATGGGGTTTCTTTTTTTGCCATCACATCAATATATTGTGGAAGGGCATAGATATCATATACACATGTGTATATATAAACATATAGCACATATTGGTCATGAATTACCCCAACACTCTCTGGCCGTTGAGTGAGAAACTCTTTGCATACTTGCAGACATCTCCAGGGTTTCAACCTAATGCACTGTGTGGGTCTTTTGACTTAACACTCTGTCTTTTTTCTCCTCCCTCAATCCGTCGAATCTCAGATATATTTTCCATTATAACTATAAACTCACTGCCTTCTGTTTCCTAAGTACTCAAAATAGAGGTTACTGATTTCTCTAAAGAATCTTTGGCAACCTAAGAAATAAAAAAATCTTCCATTACCAAATCGGTTCATAAACATAGCACATAATTTCATTTGTTTAGGAAACTTTAAGCAAATAAATGTGAATGTAATACCCATCCTGTCTCTCATCTTGGAAATATCTTAACCAGAAAATGAAACCGTATTTGAGAATCATATCAATGAAGTTTTTAAAAGCAATATTAGAGCATTTATATTCTTAAATTCCAAATTTTTTAGAGGTGTATCTGAGTGGTCCTGAATGAGGGAAATGTGAGCAGTGATGTTACTGATGAATTTATGTTCTTTTACAGATTTCCACTAGGTCGAGTAAGGCCTCACATTAAGCTTCTAATTATCTACGATAATATTCCTCAAAATCTTTCATAAAACCCTAGTTCTATGGAATGGTTGAAAGATGATTTGGGGGAAAAATAAATTTTATATGAGATAATTTAAAAATTCCTTTCCTGAGAAGCCTTCTCAAACCCCTTTTAAGTGCATTTCATAGGAATAGGTTTTAAAATATGATGTTCATCTAGAGTACTGATGACAGTATTTTTTTCTTGAGAATCATGTCACTGAGCTCTCTTCCTATCACACGCACAGGGAAGGGCTGATCTATTTTTTCCATCCAAGCAATTTACTTTTCCATTTAAAACATAGTGGGTCTTATTTTGAATCTTTTTTCTGTACTCTACATGATATCCCTGGCTGAGAGTCCTAATACCTCCTGCTGGCTTTTGGTCTGTTGGTCTAGGTCAGTGGTTCTCAACTTGTGGGTCGTGACCCACAGGAACTGTATTAAAGGGCCGCTCCATTAGGAAGGTTGAGAACCACTGGTCCTCAGTGAAAATCTCATGAGGCCAATAAACTTGCAGCTCCTGTGTGTGGGTCTAATAATCAGAATAGAAACATGCTCTTTAACTTCCTCAATGAAAAAATGCTGCGTGAGTTTGGTTGGATGAGGACAGGTTGTGAGGTGGTGGAGGAAAATAGCTTACCCTATTCCCAATGTCCCCTAGAGATAGATGCCTCAGGTCTCAGAAAGGCAAAGGAAAAGGTCTAACCTTGTGTTATTTTCTCCATCTGTCCCTCCTTCGATGACTATTTATCTGTTTCAGCTAAACCCACAGACTCAATAGTCCTATTTTCAGTTTTGTGTTATGATTAATTATTTTGTAATTTCAGAATATTAGGGGGTATACATGCTTTGTTTAAAGAATTTGTTCTCGTGCAGACTGAATGAAAGTTATAAATGTGCTCTTCACTCAGATCGTGGGCACGACACACCGTAGGTGTGAGGAGAGAAAGGAGCCAGCATATGCTCTCAGTGGGACTGCAAACTAGCACAACCTCTATGCAAAGTTGTATGGAGACATCTTAAAGAACTTAAAGCAGACCTACCATTTGATCCAGTAATCCCACCGCTAGGTATATACTTAAAGGAAAAAAGTTCATTTTATGAAAAGGACACCTTCACCCAAATGTTAATAGCAGCACAATTCATAATCACAAACATGTGGAAACAACCCAAGTGTCCACTAATAAATGAATGCAATTAGTTTTTTTGTTTGTAGAAATGGAAATCTTGCTCATGAATTGTAACACTGCTACACAACAGAGCCAATGTCTCCAAGATTCGAGGGAATTTAAGATACAATGTTATTTCTTTGAGAAGACCTTAGAGGGAATGGGGTAAAGAGTGGAAAACAGTCAATGAAAAAATGTGAAATGCCACAGTATTCACTTTATGCAGAATTCCGGCTGGCAGCCAACACCTGCACTTTAGAGTTTTGTAAGACCCTTGCAGAATTGGATCAACCCTTCCCATTTCCTTACTTCTTGTTTAAATTATGGTGACAAAGAATTATTTGAGGCTTCAGCATTAGCTATCAGTAACTCCTTTGCCACACACACTATCTCTATGATCACAAAAAACTTCCTCTCTCTCTCAAATTCCTTATGGTAAGAAAATTCAGAACCACTGAATAGCAGAACAGATACCTGTGACCACCACCACTTCATATGAAGTCAATGAGAATTTTAGATACAACCTTTTAGACTGTACAATACATAATAATGGTAATTCAACTTGTTTCAGGAGGCCAATTTGTGTGGTTTTTCCCCTCAAGACTGTCTGTTTCAATATCATTTAATATTAAAACCCCAAGAAGAGACTTTTACACTTTAGCCTTAACTATATCTAATGCACTTATGAAGTGTATACAAGAAGTGCAACAAATCACAGAAGTCTAACATGTTATCTGGCGGCACCTGTGGCTCAAAGGAGTAGGGCACCAGCCCCATAGGCCAGAGGTGGAGGGTTCAAACTCCACCCCAGCCAAAAACTGCAAAAAAAAAAAAAAAAAAAAAAAAAAAAAGTCTAACATTATCTTAAAATACACCCATATTCTTGGGTATTTTTAGCAAAACTATTTTGATGTTTCAGCTCAAATGCAAAGTTGGGAAGGTATCAAATGCTGGATTAACTTTAGGTCATACTAGTCTCAGACCAACGGATTTGATTTAAAAAATATGGATATTGCCATGAAATCTCTTACAGAGTCAAGAAATTAGACACCCTTGTGGTTTTCTTCCACCGCCATGGTAAGTACTAAATCCCTGCATGCCGTGTGAAGCAAAGCAAAGGCTCCACACTTATGCATGGATTACTCCATTACTGCCACAGCATGTGAATTTCTCCTGGGTCCAACTGTGAAATGAGGTGGAGACCAGCCCAGAATGATGGTAGGTTTCCCTCACCCACTCCAGCTGATAAAAGGCAAGATCTACTCAGCCTGGTCTTCTCTGCCACCTACAGCCCTGGCTTCGTTGACTACACTACTTGCCTGATTTTGGCGTGAAAGGACCCAGTCAATTTCTAAAAGTCCAATAATTACAGTGGGATATTCCAGCTTCAAGGGAGAGTTCATACTATAGAACAAAATAAAATAGAAAATAGAAGTGCTCTGCTGAACTCATAAAGGATTTTTTTGTTTACTTTTTCTTTTTTACTTAAGGTTCAGTGAGCCATACAAATGGCATTGGCTTTGGGAAGCAGCTTATTAGTGAAATGAAACCTCTTGTCTTCTGGAAAGATGCCCGTACATGGGAAGTCTGGCACAAACAGATGCTGTCCACACTTTGGTATTTCAATCGTCAAGATAGTGTGGAGATGGACATATGCACTATTCTTTCTCATAAATTCGTTACAGCTTTTATTTTTTAAAGGATATAAATAAAAATATTCATCCGATTACATGAAAATCAAAATAAACTTTAACAAACGTAATTCCAGCAAATATTTGCTACTGGACCTTTATGTGTAAGAAATGTGTCACCAAAAGGTCAGACCAAATAATAACAAATGCATTTTATTCTTTTGTTAGGAAATAATACACCATGTGAAACAAAATGTTTTTTCCTCAGGCCCCATAATCCCATTCAGAAATGATTTATGAAATCAGTACACATTCATTTACTCTGACTTGTGTCTATAAAAATATGTCTAGAAACTATGCCAAGGTACTCTCAGAATGTATACTCCTTAAATATTTGGACCAAAGCCAGCTACTGCACGTACTCTCCTGAGATGTGAAAAATTCAAAATGCATATAGAAAATGGCAGGCAATCTCTTTAAGCTCCTGTGTTCTTACCTCAAAGTTCAGAGGGCTTTCTAGGTTAA
The DNA here is from genome assembly GCA_963574655.1 of Perodicticus potto. Taxonomy (NCBI): domain Eukaryota; kingdom Metazoa; phylum Chordata; class Mammalia; order Primates; family Lorisidae; genus Perodicticus; species Perodicticus potto. The sequence continues at coordinate 15,403 of CAUYRH010134481.1, forward strand.
GAGCGTAGGTGGTGTTAATTATGTCAGAATTTTGCCTTCTAGTAAAGAAAGGGAGACAGTATCTCCAAGGACAAATCCAAAGAGGGAAAGTAGTAGAGCAGTATATTGCAAATTGATTCATAGTGTTTAGATGTTTAATATTTTGTGGAGAATCAGATAGCCTAGGCTGTTTTTTCTCTATGATAACATTCTTTCACTGTTGCATGAGAAGGCATCATTTTCCTATAACAAATCCCTAGAATCTTGGGGACCCAGCACAAGTAAAAAAATATACCACCTGGAGAAAAAGCACTCTGCCAATGAAATACCTTGGCGTCACCAAGACGTTTATGTCAAGATGCGCTGACGTACCCAGGTGTGTAAGTACTGCAGTGGGTGGTATCAGGAAATGTTCAGCCCTGCGTCACTGGTTCGTTCTCTAACTTCTGCACCTTGCCTAACATCAGCTAAAGATATATGGCCCTGAAAGAGACAGTTAATGCACTTCATTGAGTGATATGATAAATCCAGTTTTGATGAGTATAGAACTTTATGCATGCTGAGAAATTCCATTAAGAAACAGGACCTAAAATCACAAGTGCAGAATCAGATACAAAATGAACATTGATATATAATGAAGAAATAGATCAATACAAATGAAATATTTTAAGAAGGCGATGTATTCCATAAATGTCACAGAATTTGAAAAAATAATATATTCTTATTAATTAACTGCATCAATCTATAACACCTTCTTACTTTTTATCTTCTAGTTGCTGATTTTTATGCTTTTATAGTCTGTCACTGAGAGAGAAAGATAATTCTGTCCTTAGCATGGCAGTTCTGTCTTATTCTTTGTTCATTTCCACATTTCCAACCTTGTTTCATTTCAACCAAGAACCATCAGGTCTCGGTGCCATAGAACGTGCTCACCTAGTAAGATGACCTTTGGCCCTGCACCTTCACATACCAGGTGAGTTGGCACAGGTGATGTAAACATTTTACTGGAAGCCTTCCCTGTGTCGAGACTGCCAGCAGTAAGTTCACTATATATGGAAGTAACAAACCACATAAATATATATTATCTAATCTAACTAAATGTAATCACTACTCTCCTTTCCCTTTAGAGGCATGTCAGAAAACCTGTGACAACTCCAACCCCCATACATAAGGTTTTAACACGTTTCAGATAAAAAGTAGTAGTATGTTAAAAAGTTTTACAAAGACATGTGTCTGCATGAAAACTTCACTACTTTTATTAACTTCATGCTGTGTGTACTTTGCTGTCACCACATATTTTTCTCCCTTTGGCTTTTGGACTATGATTCTGTTAAAAGTATTTTACCAATACAGACTTCAATGCTCTTATTTTTCCCTACTTTTTTAAATGTAAGTTTTATTTTTTTTACTATAAAAAGCAATACATACCTTTTTATTTTTTATTATTTTTTCCAAAGTCTCAAAAAATAGACAACTAATATTTATAAATAAAAATAGAAGATAATTTCAAAAAACAGATCGTGCCAAATCTTATAGACAATAGAAAAAGAAGAAATACTTCAAATTCATTCTACTACATCTGGATACACCTAATATTAAAATTGGAAAAAATATATTATTATAAAGGGAAATTACCCTCGTACCTTTTTAAATAACTTATAAAAGAAGGAAAAATGTATTTTGTCAGCAAAATGATCACTTTTATTATTGAAGAATAATTCATTTATACATTTTATACAGTTATCTTATGAAAAAATTACTTTTCTCCCTTCTGTCAAGAGCAGCAGCTAAATACGTTACTATTTTCAATAGAATTTTTGCCACTCAGCCAACTCCTGAGTTCAAGTAATCCACCGGCCTCAGGCTCCCACAGTGCGAGACTTACAGGTGTGAGCCACTGTGCCCAGCCTGATAATGTTGTATTTGATGTGCCGAATGCTGTTTGTACGGGTGAGAGCAATTTGTACAAATCTGCTTATGGTACAAATGCTACTTTGAGTGTATGTTGTACCCTTAAACCACTTTGAAGATGCGTTCATAGTGCATTTGAGATTGCAAAGCACCAATTTGACTTGGCTATACGCATTTCTACCATATTTTTTAAATATTATAAAAGCTAATGACTAACTCTGAAAAAAATGATGTACAATTTTCCAGACAATATGGTTATTCATATGCTAATCTTTTCAAGTGTGCTAATATTAAAACCAGAGCAGCTTTCTGAAAATGTGTGGCTGGAAAAAAAGATGTTGTTTAAACAATGACATTGGTTATAAAGAAAGAGCCACTTTCCTTCTGATTTTTCTCATTTCTGTTCTAGGAGAAAACACCAAACAGGTGTATCACAAGGTTTCTCCATCCAGACGATTCTAAATGTGCTACTTAAGAGTAACAGGTAGGCGTGTGTCTCTGCCTGTTTTGGGAGGCCAATGTGGGAGGATCACTTGAGGTCAGGAGTTGGAGAACAGCTTGATCAAGAGCAAGACTTCATTTCTACAAAAAAAAGAAAGAAAGATCAGCTGGGCTTTGCTATAAGCATATAGCCTCACTACTCAGGAGGCTGAGGTAGGAGGATCACTTCACGGCACTCTACCCTGTGTAATGGAGCGAGAACCTGTCCCTGAAAAGAAAACCAACCAAACAAAACAAAAAGAGTAACTGGAAGGAAGTGAGAAGAATATCAAAGAGAAATACAAACTATGGCAGAGACTGAAGTCCCAGCAATTAAACGTTCTCCAAATAGTTTTTTTTTTTTTTTTGCGGGTTTTGGCCGGGGCTGGGTTTGAACCTGCCACCTCTGGCATATGGGGCCTGCACCCTACCCCTTTGAGCCACAGGCACCGCCCTCTCCAAATAGGTTTTTACTTTTCTCCTCTTTCCTTTCTTCCTTCAGAAATAACTGAACAGATGGGGATGGATATTTTGGTCTGCTCTTCTCCATAATAAAACAAAAATTCCATCCAATTTTTCATCACATCAAAGGTTTTAGTAATTATTTTTTATATGTTTGAGCAGTAAGTTAAAAGTTGTGTGGTGTTAATTATGTTTGTTCAAGTGAAATCCCTTAAAGAAAAAATCTGTGGGAATAGCCCAATGTTCAAAGCATAAAATGTAGAAAGAATAAAAGCTTCAAGGAAGCTTAAAGATTTTTAAAGTCTATCAAAAGCTATGAATAAAATTAACTTTTTTTCTTCCCCCACCCAATAAAATTAACTTTTAATTAAAGACTAAAAAATTCACTTGAAATTGATTTAAGAAAGGAGGTCCTACTAATTTTTACACTCTTAGTCTCACAATAATCTTGATGATATAGATTTACATTTTTCTTAAAATAATTGCCTCTGTTGAGAATCTTGAACTATCTGACAGCATAAACAAAATTTAAAACCACTAATATTCTGACCAGTGAACAATTATCATGATAATGAGCCCCTGAAAGAAAATTTTCTCTCCTCCTTGGGCTGTATAAATTATTGAATGTTCTTTGGAGAAGATGAGGATGTTCTGATGGTGAGCTCCTTATGGCCAGTGATGTTCATGGTTCTTACCTTTCACTCATTCCATTCAAACAAGAGAAGCTCCAAAGAATATGGTGTCATTGTAAGATTTCAAATTCCCTAAGGACAGCAGATATATTTGTATCCTCAGTTCCAGCCACATCACTAGCACCAAGCGGTGTTGAAAATAATTACAATGAAGGGCAATGTAGTGATATTTCAAATCATACCAATTCAGGTAGATTTTAATAAGGGTTACAGTTTCTCCTGATCATTTGAGGTGCATATAACAGCAGCATTCAACACAACTGATCATTTCTCCTTGAAGTGACGTCCTTCCCTTGACTTCCAGAACACCATTTCTCCTTGTTTGCCTCCCTCTCTGTTCTATATTCACTCTCCAGTCTCCTTTGCTGATTGCTCTTGTCTGACTTTTCAACTCTAAAGTATCCCAGGGCTTTATCTTTGCATCTGGTATTTTTCCACCTACCCTCCCTTTGATCACCACACCTAGCCTCATGGCGTTTATATACCATTTTTATGCTCATAATCCTCAAATATATATCTCCAAGTTGCTCTGCTCCCCTGAACTCTAAATGTATCATGCTACATGTGTGATATCTCCATGAAAAGTCTAATGGGCATCTTCAACATAACATTCCCCAACTAAGCTGCTTTTGCCAATCCTATCCCCCTACCACATACCCATCGTTTTCTTTAATTTCCTTTATTTTTGAGACAGAGCCTCGCTCTGTTGCCCAGACTAGAGTATCGTGGCATCAGCCTTGCTCATGGAAACTTCAAACTCCTAGGTTCAAGCATCCCACCTATCTCAGCCTCCCAAGTACCTGGGACTTCAGGTGCCCACCACAAGGCCTGGATAATTTTTCTGTTTTTAGTAGAGATAGGGGTGTTGCTCTTTATCAGACTAGTCTCAAACTCCTGAGATGCAGGAATCCTCCTGCTTCAGCCTTGCAGAGTGCTAGGATAACAGGTGCGAGCCACTGTGCCTGCCCCACACCCCCATTTTAGCTGTAGTTGTTTCTTAATGGTGAGGCTTTTTTTTTTCATTGTTAAGTTTTCAGTACACATGTAAATTTTCCCAGTTTTTATAATAGGCTTGTGTGATTTTGAAAATAAGATATAGACACACACACACACACATATTCACCTGCTTAGAAAGAAGACCTTCATCATGAAGATAAAATAATGTATGATTTACATTGATAGATGAAGATTGTATAAATAAAATAAGAATTTTATATAAAACATAACATACAATGTTTATGTTTTAACTTATTTTCTCATTTTATTTATTTTTAAAAACAAGATAGGATTTTGGATAATTGAAGAAAAGAAGAAGAAAGGGAGAGAACAGAGAAAAGTATAAAAGCAGACATAAATCGTTGTATAGTAAGAAGCTGGAGGGGAAAAAGAAAGATTAGCAGTGTCAGGAAGAGAAGGGGTGAATCATGCAGCCTAATTATCCCATCTGTTTTACTTGGTTTTATAATGATTTTGAGAAAGTGATGGCAAACACCAAAGGAGTTATAGCTGGGATTTTTAACAACACTTTGGCTCCTAGAAGCTGATACGAAGTGTTAGAGTTAAAGGACCCTGGGAAAGACAATTTTCCACGTCAAGGGGTTAGTGTGTTAAGCTCTCACGCAGTATCTTGAAGGGTGTACATTTTAACTCCGGTGAGATGTTTATCTCCCCTTTGTGTGGCAGCATAAATGATTTGCTCTTACACAAAGCTTTGTCACTTTGTTCTGAGCCTAAGTGATTCATTAATTGATTCATGAGTATGCCTTGAGTTTTTATTCTTCCCCGACGTTCTGGGTGAAAAAAGCAACAGAATAAAATATCTACCTTATGGATCCGACATTCTCCCTGGAGATTGGGATGAGTTAGGGCAGTGGCCCCCAACATTTTTGGCACCAGGGATGGGTTTCATGGAAGACTTTTTTTCCCGTGGACTGGGGGAGTGGTTTTGATACGAGTCTGCAAGCAATTGGTTGATTGCGGTCTGTGCTGTCAAACCTCTCTAGTACAAATACTGTGTATCTGTAGCAGCTCCCCAGTACGAGCATCAGAGCCTCAGCTTCACCTCAGATCATCAGGCCCTGGATTCTAGTAAAGAGCGTGCAACCTACATCCCTCACACGTGCAGTACGGTGGGGTTTGTGCTCCTGGGGGAATCTAACACAGCTGCTGATCTGACTTAAAATGGAGCTCAGGGGCTGATGGAGCGGTGGGGAGGGGCTCTGCTCATTCACGCTGCTACCCACCTCTGCTGTGCAGCCTGGCTCCTAACGGGCCATGATCTGTCCTGGTCCATGGCCCAGGGGTTGGGGACCAGAGAGTTAGGGAGAGCAAATCATGAACAACTTTCATAACAGTAAGTCAACTATATCTTTCTGATGCTAAAAATAAAGAACTTACAGACTTGAGCCTGTAAGATTCATTTTTCCAAAACTTAAGTCTAATTTATGGTAGAAAGAACTATATATTTATATCAAACTGAGATACTGAATAAAGCAATAAATACAGAGGAAGTAGAGGAAGCGTTCAATAATGTCAGTTTTAGCTTGGACCAGAATTTTCATGGGTGAGATATATTCTTATTATCAGTGAACATCTGTTGCAAAAATAATTTGCTAGTTATTTCCTGCATATTTACATTTGTCAGTATTTTGTTATTTACATGTCATTAAATAGTACAATAAATTAATACATGTTTATTATAAAATGCTACCATCAAATTATCATTATCAAATGTTATTAAACTATTAAAATGTCATTATCAGGGTGGTGCCTGTGGCTCAAAGGAGTAGGGCGCTGGCCCCGTATAAGAGAGGTGGTAAGTTCAAACCCACCCAGCCCCAGTCAAAAAAACTGCAAAAAAAAAAAAAGAAAAAGAAAAACGTGTCATTATCAAATGTTATTAAACTATTACATCAGGTTAAAATCTTGTTTGTGCTTCACCCAATTAGCTAGTTTTCCTTTCTAAATTTCCATTTCTCTCTCACATAGTTAATTGATTTTCATTCCTGAAAAATGTTTTTAGGGTTCTACAATTCCATGCTTTTTACAAGGGAGGGCTAAGGAAGAAAAAACAGTCCTTGATTATCCTTCCTTCTGTGTCAAGAGATGTCCCAGCCAACCTTCCTATCTCTTTTATGTCTGGTGAGGAGATCTCATGAAACTTCTAGCAGGCAAATCTTAATTTAGCCAAGACGACTGTGCTTCTAGTGGTAATACCATTTCCAGTAAAAGGCTTGGATATTTTAAACCAGCACCCAGAATGTTACTAAGAGACAAATTCTAGATTTGAGAGTACAAAATCTGTCTTTGCTCTTATCTAACCACTAATGAGGGGCCCATGTGTAAGCTGCTTGTACGTTCTGTATCTCTATTTATTTATAATGAGGTCTTTTTATCAGCCTCACATGGAATGATCAAACTTAAGAACCAACTGGAGAACAAGGAATAAAATAAAGTGTCTAGCTGGAAAGATATTGTGTTTAATTTACATCTATAAAAAAAAAAAAAACCCAAGCTCTTTATGTCTTGGCAATGAAAAAAATGTATATATGCAAATGTACTTGTCTGTATTTGAATAAATTTTCTGTCTATAGTTCTTCAATTCACCACACTCTATTCACTTTTATTTACTTTTCTAATGCTTCCCTGTAGCATTTTCAGCAAGGTATTCATACATAGTTTAATATTCCTCCTTTGCAAACAAAGGCCTGGCTTTCGGTTCCTGTTAGAGATTCATTCTAAGAAAAAATCTATCTTTAGAAATGAACGCATCTGAAAATTTTTGTCTGAAAATAGAGCCTATCCAGTTCATTATGTTTCTCTTATTTTGTAGTAACTATTAGAAAGCTCGTACTTAGACTCAGCACCAGATAATTTAAATCTCCTTAATCCACTCACATTTTGACTCACTATTCGTGTTCTAGTCTGCTTTGGCTTTAAATATCTTCTTTCACACTATATTTCACTTTCTGAGCCATCTTTAGTTATTTCAAAGTGAGATGATACAAATCCTTTGAAAGAAATAGTAGAAGGAGCTGGAAAATTTTCTTATAAAAAATCACTCTTTTTTCCCCATATACCATAGAAAATGTACAGTTTCCTAAGGAGGGAAAAATTGAAAGATACTTTTAATGTGTTACAAAGATACAAGTGTCATTTGTGTCAAGATAGAGAGGACAATGGGAAATAATGATGCTTGTCTGACTGCTAAGGTAAGGTGGGGATTATCAACTACCAGTCAGATTTAATTGTGTGATTTTCAGAGAATTATGGCAGCTTTTCTCCCTGACGTTTAGCCAGAACATTTTGTTTTAAGGTGGAGCATATGGCATCTACTACTTCTTCAAACCATCAGAAACAGCAGTTTTTGTAGGTTATGCTTTCTCTTCCTCCTTTCAGAAACCTTCTTTTCATACCTCCCCCTCCAGTAATCCATTCTTCGCTCTGCAATTTTTTTTTTGAGAACTGATTTTATTGTTTTTATTAAATCATAACTGTGTACATTGATGCATTTGTGGGGTTCAGGGTACTCATTTGATATACAGAATGAAATGCTTACATTGAACTGATTAACACATTCATCATCTCATTTACTTATTTGTTGCGGTTAGATAGTTATACTCTTTTCTTAATAGTTTTGAAATGTACCACTGCATCATACACATTAAGTGAGGCCCCCTGAATACCCTCCTCCAACCTTCCCCCTCCTCTCCCTTCTCACTCTTCTTCCCTTCTGCTTTCTGGACTGTAATTATGTTTTGCCATTCATATGAATGTGTAGGTGATTATATATTGATTTCATAGTAGTATTGAGTACATTGAATACTTTTTTTCCATTCGTGAGATACTTTACTAAGAAGAATATGGTCCAGCTCCATCCAGGTAGACATAAAAGACGTGAAGCCTCCATCTTTTTATGGCTGCATAGTATTCCATGGTGTACATATACCACAATTTGTTAATCCATTCATGGATCAATGGGCACCTGGGCTGTTTTCATGTCTTGACAATTATGAATTGGGCTGCAATAAACACTCCGGTGCAAATGTCTTTGTTGTAAAATGATTTTTGATCCTCTGGGTATATACCTAATAGAGAAATTACAGGATCGAATGGTAGGTCTACTTTTAGTTCCTTTTAATCACAAGATCACTTCTCACCATCCCTCGCTCAGAGACTTTTGTGTTATCAAAATCATCACCACCTCCAAAAGAAGAGCACAACCTGCTGACAAGCAAATGGGAGCTTATTCCCCACAGCAGTAAGTGAGCCCACCACTGTGACACAGTCCAACCAGTGTCTTAGACAGGAAAGAGCAGAGGAGGTGTTTATGAGAGGTAGCGTTTCTTTTTTTCTTTTTTTTTTGAAGGGTTTTTTGTTTGTTTATTACATCTGAAAAGAATGCATATACAAAGAATTGAGACATGAGAAAGCATTGGTTCAACACTAATGAATCTACAAGAATTAGGATTTTGGGAAGGTGGAAAAGATTACCTAAACATTTTTAAAAATTGGAAACCAAAAAGCTCATAAAATCCCTATTAACACTTATGAAG